>VXAB01011022.1:0-77300 GCA_013399175.1 Odontophorus gujanensis
CCCTACCAGGGTCCTGAACAGTTTGAAGTCCACCCTTCAGAAGCCCAAAGCAGCAGTTTTGCTGGTCCCACTCCTGACTTCACCAAGAACTAAGAACTCTACCATTTCATGGTCACTCTGTCAAAGGCAGCTCCCAACCTCTGCATCTCCCACCAGACCTGTTCTGTTTGTGAGCAGCAGGTCAAGCAGGGCTCCACTCTGCTAGGTTCTCTTACCAGCTGTCAGGAAGTTATCTTTCACACACTCTAGAAACTTCCTAGACTGCTGCTTCTGTTCTGAATTGTACTTTCAGCAAATACCAGGGAAGTTGAAGTCTCCCATGAGAACAAGGGCTGGTAACCGTGCAACTTCTACCAGCTGCTCATAGACCCCTCATCTGTCTCTTCACCCTGCTTATGCAGTCCATAACAGACCCCCACTAGGATGTCAGCCTTGTTAACCCTCCCTCTGATCCACACCTATAGAGATTTGACTTCATCTTTCCCAGCCCTACACTCAGTAACATCAAAACACTCTCTGACACAGAGAGTCATGCCACCACCCCAAACCTCCTTCCTCACCCATTCTTTCTGAAGAGCTTATAGCCATCCATTGCAGCACTCCAGCTGCAGGAACAATCCCGCCATGATTCTGAGATTGCAACAAAGTCATTATTTCCCTGCCACACAGTGACTTCCAGGTCCTCCTGTTTACTAACCATGCTGTCTGCACTTCAGCTGAGCGCCTTGCCTCAGCCCCAGTCCTGTCATCATTCCCCTAGGCTCATCTCTAGTGAGCGTGGTTTTATCCCCTTCCCCCTTCATACCTAGCTTAAAGCCCTCCCAACAAGTCTTGCCAGCTCCTGGGCTAGGATCAACTTCCCCCTTTGACACAAGTGAGACCCACTAGCAGCCATCAGACCAAGCACCAAGTAAACCATCCCATGGTCCAAAAAGACAAAATTCCCTTGGTTGCACCAGATTCTCAGCCATGTATTTATGAGAAGTACTTTCATGCTCATCTCAGGATGATTTACTGCCACTGAAGGGTTAGAGGAAAAGATGACTTGTATACCTGCTCCATCCACTAACCACCCCAGTCCCCTGAAGTCCTACCCGAGAGTCCTCAGACTTCTCTCAGCAACCTCATTGCTACTGGCCTGAACTATCAATAAAGGATAAATAATCAGAGGGGCAAGTAAGACTAGGAAGTTTCCTAGAAATATCCCTGACCCAGGCCTCAGGGAGGTAGCACACTTCCCTGCAGGTAGGGCCTGGCTGAAATATATAGAGGTCTCCATTCCTCTCAGAAAGGAGTCACCTATGAGAATCACCCTTCTTCACTCCTTGGCAGGGGCAACCTTAAGGTATGGAGTTGACCACCTCACCCTAGACAACTTCACAGGTGGACCTCCCGCTGCATCCTCACTCACCTCTCCCTCAAGTTCCAGAGCCTCAAATCTATTCTACAGGGGTACTGAGGTAGGTTGGGGTAAGGGTTGTCCATGACACCAAGCTGGGACCTGTTTCCACCCCTCTTCTCTTAGATTGCCTTCCTCTGCTCAATGATGGTAGGGCAGGGGGTCCATCACTATTTGAGGGGGGGTACCACTCTGGTGTCTTTCTTGTTAAGTTCAGCAGAGTAACTCCACCAATCAATCCCCCACTCACAGTCTCTGATACTCTTTAATCTTTCTACATCCTCAAGCTTCGCCACCTGATCAGATCATCCATCTGCTCTTACTTCACACAATGAAGCTGACAAGGATCTGAGGCAGCGATCAATTTTTAACCCCTCCTCCAACAATGAACACAAATAAATAATCCCCCAAAATGTTTTCAGTATCCAGTTATTTACCCTCAAATTCTTTCACTGGTGGAACTTTTGAAAAGTACAGGTAGTGTCACACTGAAAAATACACTTCTTCACCTTTGTTCTTCAGGTAATAAAAGATCAGCAACCTCCAGTGGGAAGAGAAAGGGGTTGTCACTCACACTGGCAGAAGAGGAAAACAGAATGAAGCTTCTCATCACTGCTAGCCTCAGAGGAGTAGCTGATAGGGATGGCTTCCAAATCAAAAGTTTCTCCCCTTCCTCTGTTTAGATGGGAGAACAGTTTGAAGTTGTTTTCCAGTTGTTCCAGCGTTTACCTGAAGGGACACCTGAAACTCTTCACATTGCCTTCATCTTCAGAAGTTTCCCAGCCCTCCCCAGCAGTCAGGAAATTAACATTTAGGTGGAAAAGGTAAGAGGACAGAGAGAAGAGAAAAAGTCAGGAAATGCCTGGGGTGGGCTTCTAATCCCTCTGCACCACAGAGCAGAAATAGATCTCCTAGTACCAGTCTTCCACAGCACTGTCCAGCATGTCAGCATCTCCCTACACCATTATTGCAGTCTCTGTCTGGCTGTGAAGGGCTAACAGAAGAGCTTTGTTCAGGATCAGGAGATTTCCAACACAGTGAGTTTCACTACAGCTCACACATCTGCTCCTGAGAGAGACTCATGTAGAAATGGGAGGACATGTGGTACCCAATCCCACCCTAACCCTATTGCAGCCAAGCAACTTGCTCTCCTCTCATCATTAAGATAAGCTTTTTTTATTTTTGCTAGCTAAGTTATTTTCTGATGGCTCAAATGCTTTTCTTACGGTACAGTTAGCAGAAGTAACTGCTTGTTAGCTGAAAGCAACCAGCCTCCTCAGTAATGAAGTCAGGCATGGATTGTCAGCTAGGAAACTCAGTCCTCTGTTGCACATAATGTACAACCTTTCCCACCCTTTACCTCAGTGTATCTATTAACTCAAAACCCATCATGGAAAAGCTTATCTCCTGTCATATATTTGCACTTTGTCTAGTCCATAACCAAGTTTGTGAAAGTTCGGGACCTAGAGGTGTTTCTATAATACACAAAATAACTGTTCAAAATACAGGAATTTTGTGCTACTCCCTTTTTAGCTGATTGAAATAAGTATCTAAAAATCTATATTCTAAATTCATGTATTAGTTGTCTCATCTGAGAACATACCTTCCACTGAAAAAAAAAACTCAAGATGAAAACAGTATGAGAACATGCTTAGTAATAGATTCTCCTTCAGATACATTTCTCACTACATCCCCTAGGAAAAGGGATCAGCTTTCCATTTCTTAAAGTTAAATCCAGAAAAATGTCCTCTGTGCCATCGCCTCAAGTGCTTGACAGAGTCCCATCCAGCATGGGAGAAAATCAAGAGTCCTGCCCTGCAAGCACATGAGAGTTGCTTTTCTGCACAGTATTACAGAGAAGAAGAATGGAGAGAAAGGAGTAAGAAATGTGAGGGGTGGATATGTACTCAGGAGATGCACACTCTTTCTTAACTCATTAGTAATGCCCTTTGAGATCTGCTCATGGAAAGTCCCACAGAAAAGGTCACTGCTGTTAATTAAACCTTCTACATCTTGTTTGGTAGGAGATGAAATACAGTACGTCATGGTTTGCTGCCCCAATGTTGTAGAGATGCTGGACATAACCCTTGCTGATACCTGCCCTACTTTTCAGTCCTGCTTACATGTAGATTTCTTTCAACTCCTTACCTCAAAACTCTTTCTGGTACTTAATTCAAAAACACTGTCCCCTGTCAGAAAGCAGACAGGGGGCTGGTTAACCACGGTGATGCCCTGCCAGATGGGTATAGAACACTGCTGTGCTCAGCACACAGAGCAGGGAGAGGTGCCAGCCCTGTGATACCACGGACTGAGTGTGTGCCCCTCAACAGGACTGTACTCACAGGGTTTTGCCAATAAGGACATCCCCCACTCATCCCACCTCCCCACAAGTTATCACAAAGAATGGTACATGCTGAGGTAGTGAAAAATTAGCAAACTCATCTGGCTTCTATTGCGGAAAAAGATATGCTAGTAATGGGAAACTTCCAGCACACAGGGAGCTGTGAAGATCCCAGAACACAAAAATAGTCTGTGGCTCATGCCAAGCATTGTTACTGCAGCTAGTTCCTTCACCATTCACTAAGCAATAACAATTATTTACCTTATATATATAAATTTTGATGGCACATGAAAAGAGTGGAGGAAAACAAGAGTTAGTATTTAAATAACTGTTTTGTAGCTTTTGAGGCATTTTAGAATACCTTGTGGATGATGGATAGTTCTGCAAACACAACTTTCTCAAGAAAAAAAAACAGCCTATTTTGCAGCTGTAATGAATCGTGATACGTAGCAGCCTGAAAACTGCTTCCATCCAGCTATCTTAAAGACAAGATGCAATGGGAATATTTTTCTTGATTAGATAATGGGCTAGTTGAAATTCCTGCAGCTTTACTGAAGTAGAAGTTAGCAATTTTAGACATATCAGATGATGCATCAATTTTCTATAAACAGAAGTCTGTGCAACCCACTTTATTGAAAAGCCCTTTATACTGTGCTAGATTTAATCTCTCAATTTGAGAGGCAGCTCCATGAAATAAGATGTTTGCATGCAAAATCTCCCAGATTTCCAATGGAAATATAAAACAAAGAAGAGCACGTTCCCTTGGGGACTGCACCTATCTTGGATTAGATTTTCTCTGATGTTTTTGCATCATATTACTAATAGCTTCAGGGAAGTGAAACAGCAGTTTTCTTTCTTGAGAACAAAGGCTTGCAGAGTTAAAAAAAAGTTAATATATTTAAAACACTTCTGCCCACTGTTCTTTTTAATACTCTAAGAATTAAAAAGACAAAAAAAAGGTATTGTGTTGTATTATTTTACCACCTCTGTTAATGAGATTTGCATTTAAGACTACAGCCTGAATCTTCTATAAAGGAAAATGACTTCTAAATGACCACATACTGGTTCCCGTGGATGATGTTTAGCTAATAGTGCCGTGATAACATAGAGCCAGCTCAATAGCCCACTGGAATTATCAAATCTGTAGTTGTATACGTATATACATATGAAGTCCACAGATTTTGAAAGGATAAAATAGCCACACATACAACGTCCATAAACTGCAGAAAGTTTTGAAGACCTAGGATAGAAAAATCTGTTCCCATGTCTCAGTTATTATATTTCTCCCATTTTGGATGAGTTGTTTTCCTATTCTTAGCTCTAACTGATGTTAAATCAGTTTTAAGAGTTGTCAGAGGAGCAAAACCTATAGCACTGATGAGTCCCTCCAAATACAGTGAATCAACTCTGAGGAAGAGAGCAACATCAAACCCATTCAGAAATTCTGCTCCTGTTTAGATCTAAGGGAACCACTCTTTTTTCTTTGTTTAACCCTGCTTAATATCAGATTGCTATTATTAAACTAATTAATAATTTAAAAATCCTCATGTATTGATAAATAATTTAAGAACGGGAGCTTTCTGGTCAACACAAATCAGAAAAGCAATTTGCTAAGTGACAATTCTTTTTTTTCCCCCCAAGAAACAGCAACGTACAGATGTTATACACTTCAAGAAGGAAGACCACTAAAATACATACCTCGCTTTAGTGTTGAAAATACAGTGTTTCTCTGAGTGTACAGAACTACAGTACTTCCAGGTAAATGCTTTAAAAAGGTGCTTTTAACAGATTGTTCTTTTATCTCTATAAGGAATTAGCAAGAGCTGCTATGATTTAAAAACAAGTTAAGTGAAGCACATAGAATCAGGTACTCCAGAAAAAGATCTTCAGCCTTCTTTCAAATATTCAGTGAAATTGGAAACGCTGAATTGACTTGGAAAAGTATCAGAATGAAAGTAACATAGAAAGATTTTTCTGTGCAAGGTTTATTTGATGGCAGAACCTGCAGCCTCAGAATGGTAAGTAATAAACAATTTTTGAGATAAAATAAAATAGGACAAGACTAGTAATGGTGAGAGTCCCTAGACTTCTTATTCAAGATACCTCAAGTAAAACTAAAAACTTTGGAAGGATATGCCTACCACTTATCCGGTCATAAGTGAACAGCTAATTCTTATGTCCATAAACTTCCTGTAATGCTGTAACACAACAGAGAATGCAGCAATAATAGCTGAGGAGCAAAGTCCTAGGCTATAACTAGCAAGGACAATCTCAAACGCAACAACCACAGCAGAGAAAGAACAAAAAAACTGCTTACCCTTAGAAGAATTCAAGTAGACAGAGATCTCCAACAAGATACCTCTACCTTTACTGCCAACCCTTAAATGAGGTCTGGGAAGGAGTGACTCCTGACTCCACCCCTTCCAGTCACTCAGGTACATTGTATGCACCTGAGTGCCCCTGGGTTAGCCCTGCCTTCTCACCAGGTGCTCAATCACTGTTACAGGCCATGTCTTAGCATTTCCACTACACTTCCCCAAGATTAATCTGCAGGCAATCTCAGAAACATTGCCTGCATCTTCTCCACTAACCCATAAAGTATTAACTTAATCTGTATACTAGGTCTAATGAAAAATCTGCTTTTTAACATTTTAATGGGAAATCTACCACCCAAACCTCAACTGTGGATATGGGGAGAGCAGATTTCAAGTTACACATGGAACTAGTTGGTATGGCCCCCTGGGAACTGCTTTTAGAGGCACTGGGGTCCATTAGTTCTGGTCACTTATTAAGCACCTCCTCTTGAGAGCACAGGCAATTCCAAAAAGTAGGTAATCAAACAGGCAGGGCAGGTAAGCTTGGTTGAACAGAGATATTCTCCTAGAGCTTAGTTGAAAGACCAAAGGGTATGACTGTTGGAAGCAAGGTCAGGTAACATTGGAAGACTACAGAAATGCTGTTCACCTTTGTAGGGAGTCTGTGTGGCCAAAGTTCAGTCAGAGCTGAAGCAGCCAATATTGTGAGGGATAATAAAATCTGTGCTTTTTGTTTGTTTGTTTTTTAAATGCATTAACAGCAAACGAAAGATCAGAGAGAACATCATTTGTTTGTTACTGGATGAGAATGGTCATCTTATAAACAGAGAGATAGACAAATCAAAGACATTTAATGCCTTCTTTGTTATCTACATCTATGATGGGCTCTGGGACTGCATGTGCCCTGAGCTGGAGCACCATGACTACAGTAACAACCAATTCCCAGTCAACCACAAATTTGTGTGGGATTTGCTGCTCCATCCTGGATGCTTGTAAGTGCATGGGACTCAATGGGGTTCTTCCAAGGATACTCAGAGAACTCTCTGATGTCATTACGAGACTTCTCTCCATTAATTTTCAACAGTTTTGGGAATCCAGAGAGGTCCCAGTTGACTAGAAGCTGGCAAACGTTCCAATTTTACAGAAGGGCAAGAAACAAGAGCCTGGTAATAGCAGGCCTTTCAGTCTCACTTCAGTGCCTGGTAGAGTAATGGAGAAAATTATGCTGGGAGTTACTGAAAAACACCTGAAGGACAACATGGTCACTGGTCACAGCCAACATGGGTTCATGAGGAAAAGGTCCTGTTTAACTAACTTACATTTCCTTTTATGACAAGGTCACCCATCTAGTTAACCAGTGGAAGCCAGCTAATGTTATCTTTTTGGATTTCAGTAAAGCTTTCAATATTGTTTCTCACAGTAGCCTTCTGGACAAAGTGTCCAGCATATGACTAGACAAAAATAAAATGCAAAGGGTGAGCAATTGGCAGACAGCTTGAGTCCAAAGGGTTATAGTAAATGGAGTTGAAATAGATTTGCAGCTGGTCACTAGTGAAGGTCCCCAAGGCTCCATTTTAGGGACAGGTCTCTTCAAAGTTTTCATAAATGATCGGACGTAGGAGTAGAAGGTGTTTTGAGAAAGTTTCCTGATGATATTAAACTGGGAGGAGCTACTGCCTTGATTGACATTGGACAGGCCTTGCAGAGAGATCTAGACAAATTAGAGAGTTGTACAACCACAAAGCACATGGAATTTAACAAGTGCAAGTGCTGCATTCTGCATCTGGGAAGGAGCAACCTTGGCTGTACACACAGATTTGGGGATGAGATGCTGGAGGGCAGCCCCACTGAAATGGATCTGGGAGTCTTGGCCAACAGCAAGTGAATGTGAGTTTGCCCAGGAAGCAGGGGAAGACAACAGGGTGCTTCAAGCACAGCACTGTTTGAGGGAAGGGACTGCTGCTCTACACTGCACTGGTGTGGCTTCACCTTGAGCACTGGCTGCAGTTTTGGGTGCCGCAGTCCAAAAATGACATGAAAAAGAATAGTGTGACCAGAGTAGTGTAACAAAGATGGCAAAAGGTCTAAAGGGGAAGATGTATGAGGAGTGGCTGAAGTCTCTTGGTTTGTTCAGCCAGGAGAAGACTAAGTGGAGACTTCATTGCAGCCTATGGTTTCCTCACAAGGGGTAGTGGAGGGGCAGGCTCTGATCTCCTCTCTCTTATGACCAGTAATAGAATCCGAGGAAACAGTGTGAAGCTTTGACAGGGGAGGTTCAGGTTGGATATCAGAAAACGGCTCTTCACTGAGAAGGTGGTCAGGCACTGAAACAGTAAGATCCTGGAACTATCAAGTAATAAAGATCTTAGCAGTGTTTTTCTAAACGATTAACATGAAACTTGCCTCCTATAAAATCCTTTTGAAGAACATCTAAAATTCAGTTTAAGAACAGCATAGTTCTGCTTTATATTAGTTACTCTTAATTTTTCAGAAATGCCTGTATGTTTCACAGTCAGTATACAGAATTGTATGGATGGATGCAAACATGCATGCATGTATCTATCTAGTAAATGTGTAATTAACTGATACGTATTTATTGTAACAAACTGTATATAATAAAACAATGATACCTGAATTTAATATGATACCCAAAATCTATCCAAAAGGAACTAGAGTCTTCATTGTGGCACTACTAACATTAGACCTCTGAGAGAAGTTCACATCAGTTGACCTGAGACCTCAGCTTTTTTCTGCTGGTCTTTGCTCCCTTCATAGTCCATGAAGAGAAATATGTACACGCAGAGGATCTTTAATCTCTTTCTAAGGTAAACATCTTACACAGATCTGATTATTCCCTCCATGAAAGGGGGCATCTCTCTCTGGGTTAGCTGGAGATGACAAAGGTGTACCACCTCAAGTGATTATTGTGAGCATCTAAGTAGGACGTGACTAATTCTGCACTGGGGTCACGTTAGTGAAGGACAGAGCATGCACAACAGAAAGCAAAACAAACCAGAGCTGAGCATTAAATATTTAAACTCTACTTTGGTAAGAGCTCTTGAAGCTCAGTATTCCAAATTAGAATGTGCCTTTGATTGCTTTTTTAACCCTGTCCTCTTTTCCTCATCTGTAAAACAGGGGTAACAGTACTACTGCATCTCATATTCTGAAGATCATTCTCAACCTTTGTAAAATGTTCACCAGTTCTTGTTCTCATAACAGCCCACAAGTGGGACTACAACAAAATTATTCACTGCAGGGCTGGATGATACTTATTGAATAAGGCCTGGGGCCCCATGTCACTTGGGGAAATAAATAATGGATACTTCTCTGAATTGCAAGAAATAACAGAAGAGTGACATTAATAGAAGATCAGAAAAAAGATAGGCAAATTGACCTCTTAAATTCCAGTTTCAAACATAGTGCACTGCACATAGTAGCATGGATTTGTACATTTACATACATGTGATTTCTGTCTTCTACAGTACATTGTGGCTTTTGTAATGAAGATACAATACTAAGAGCATAAGAGGAATCCTATCTATGACAGTCACTGGCTGAACAACTGCCTAGAAGTAAATGTAGAAAAAATCCTGCATTTATGTATACTCATCATCTTCAGATTTAAAAAAAAGCCAACTGATCATAACCAAAAACAAAATATCACCAATATTCTTCCCTTTAAATATGCAGAGAGGTCACAAGTATTGGCCTTATTACAAGGTTTAATTTTTCAGCAACAGTATGGGGATGTATTGCTGTAATGGAGGTGTTCAACAACAGCATGCCCATGTGCTGTAGGACATCATACATACACATATGGAAGCAGCATAGCTCTCTGACTTGGAACTAGAAGAACAGAGAAAGCTAGAGCAAAAATATGATACTATCAAAATTTTCATACGTGCTGGTATGCACTCGCCTTCAATTCTCTCTGACTCATTTTCTCTTAAGTTCAAGATCTGGACAAATCTGATTTGCATGCCTAACTCTGGACACCCTTATCTTGGGCCAACTGTAATGAAAGCATGAATCTCACTTCAAACTCAACATGACCCTTTGTGGCACATTGCAGTGCATACCATCAGGCCTCACTAGGTTATCTGCAGCTGCTCTGTGTCACTATTCCCTTTGAATCATATACCGTAAGATAAAAACAAATGAAACGTTAAAAAGCACACAGCTAAGTTGAAAGGACACAAATGTATGAGGTCATGTAGGATTTTTGAAAGGATGACTGAAAGAGAACTCTTTGCAAGCATCTGGTTGCTATGATAAAAAGTGAGTTTTCTCTGTTCATTTGCTGTGGATATGATCTCACTTCAAGTAGTTTAAGAAATTGTTTCTGAAATGTAATTAAGTTAGAAAACATGCACACTCATATCTGGAGATTCTGGAAACATAGTCTAGGTTTCCTGTGAAGTATGGTTGGAAAATACAGGGACACTATCATGTTCTTTACATGGTCATGTGGAGAGGCAGCCCTGTGTGCTATCTGTCAGTGAGAGTCCTCCAGGGTCAATCCTTGGGCCATCTCTCTCGTGTTCCTTCTGTCCACACAGCTTGCTTTTCTAACTCATGCACAACTTTCCCAAAGCCAGCTGAAACCAAGAACCAGGGGTGTTATTAACAGGACAACTGTTAACAACCCAGCAAAAATCTGAGGTTTACAGTGGTGGAGCTCTGTTTTGGGCCTGTCAAGTCCCATTAATTTCATTAGGCCTTCAAGATGAAAGAACAAAACATTTTTTAAAGGTAGAGCACATTGAAAACAAAGTTCTACAGGTTGTGCATCAAAATATTGTAAGGTGCTAGTGCCAGTACTTCCATTATGGTGCATGACTCATTTCTAAGCCAGAAATAGCTTGGAAATTTGCAAAATCAAATGTTGCATTGCGCAAGAACAGTTCTCAGATAATTCCTTCAGTAATCTGTCACATTTTTCACATCTGAAAATAAGAGTAACTTTCTATATGTAAAGGTGTGTATACCCTAAATAAATGTCACTCAGCCTTACCATAGTTAGGGTTTGTCAGTGTTAGAGAAATTCTATATGTTGATTTGTAGTCAACTCTAGTAGTGCAGCTATTGCACAAAAGTGATATCAAGGACAGGATCCTCAATTTAGTCAAATATAATATTTAAGGATAGCTTTACTTTACATTTTCAGCTGCACCAACTGAGACCAGATTCTGTTGCATCTGGAAGAAGATTAATTCTCTGACATTGAACTCTGAATTTCTGTTTTGTTGAACTGTTTAAAGATTCTCTCTTGTATAAATTTGAGATTGGCGTATGAGTACCGTGGATTACTGTGCAAAGTCCCAGCTGGGGTGAGTGTTGTGTAACTGACTCATACAGGAAGAAAAGAAAAACCTGGTAAAACACCTCATTTATAAAACATGAGCTAAATTCTCATCTCTACCAATGAGCAGCACTGAATTCAATTCAGACAGACAGGTATTAAGAAAAGAGAATTTTGCCACTTGTAGAAACAATAAAGAAGAATCTATCTGATTTATTATTTCCTAGCAAGATACGAAGTAAAGAATCACCGTGTGTTTTACAACTACAGATGTTCTTGTAATTGACTTATAAGAACAAAAAATACAGGAAAAAATGATGATCAAAATCTGCCTATATATATATAAATAAAAGAATAACAAGTAGTTGGTTTCCTGTTTTAATAACTCCTGGGTTTCTATCTTAGGCTTTTAACCATACCCACTTCATTAAAAAAAACTGGCGGAAAACTATCAGCAAAAGATCTAAGTGGACAAAATTATAAAGACATTTCTGTCCTCTGTTCTACTTAGTGACATACAATCCATCAAGCATTAAACAACGTAATTCCACTGAGATGAAACAACCTGGACAAGTTTCTTCTGAATAGGAAATACTGTGAAGAACGCTACAGGTTGTAGCAATAGAGTTCACTACAGTGGTGAATTTTAGATCCCTACCCTACGGCCAGTTTGTGATTGATGAGTTGTTCTAAGTTTGTGATATGCTGAGTTTTTCTTGATAACTATATAAACCTTGTGCAAATCACAGTACTTACGATGAACTAAGACTAAATTTAAAGAACTACTGAAGGTGCAAATCAGCAAGAAATATTTGTTACTTTTTTCTAATACCCACATACATTTTTGATTGAGGATACAGACTCCTTACAAAGGGTGTTACTGCCAAGGAGTACCCCTCATGTACATCAGTTGCTAGGTCTAGCAGCATTCAAACTGCTTGTGGCTGTTCTCCAGGTCCCAGAGATAATTTTTAAGTTATGAAGTAGCTCACTTACTGATTCTCCACAAATGAAGATAAGCTTCTTTCATTGCTCTTGTATCACAGTCACATCCTATCAGAACGGATTGTGAAATATTTACAAACATATATGCTCACGCATGCATCTCTGCAGGTACTTAAGCCAAGCTGGATTTTGTCTGGGATTTTCATCTATGACAAAGACATTCACGGTGCATCTAAAACCTCATATTCCACAGTGATAGTAGTAAGGAGTTTCCAAGCATGAGATGATGTTACAGTTACTGCAGACTGCTCCACGTGGAAAAATGTCAAAACACTGGGGTTTCCCTGGTACCAAACAGAAAATCTTAACAGGATATTCATGGAAAGGCAGCAGCCCAGTCACAAACTGTTCTGTTGTCCAATCAGTTTTTGGTTAGCTACTTTAAATCTGATATTAATTTAGCAATGCTTTCAAACACTTCTCAGTTCACTAGTGAAAATTAACATCCTTGCAATCCAACAGTACAGCCACCCCCATGCCT
Source organism: Odontophorus gujanensis (assembly GCA_013399175.1). Taxonomy (NCBI): domain Eukaryota; kingdom Metazoa; phylum Chordata; class Aves; order Galliformes; family Odontophoridae; genus Odontophorus; species Odontophorus gujanensis. Next base: position 12,847 of record VXAB01011022.1, read on the forward strand.
ACAGCAAGCATCACCTCATCCAGATGATCCCTGCCAAGAGCAAGCATAACACATGTGGAATAGCAATACATATTGTATTTACCTTAATTTAATAATTAGTCTTCTGTATGACAGTGACCACATCTCAAACATTAATAGCCTCCACTGGGTGATCACCAGTATCAGTCACAGCTGCTCCATAATGAATCTCATAAAAATACTCAATCAGTGATGGAGAGGGCCTTTGAGATGCATAGAATGAGTTTCAGATGTTTGCAGAGCCCTCTGAGGTAGGCTGCTGCTCACACAAGGGAAACTCAACCAGGTGTTTGCAGTTTCATGCCTGCTACATAAGTAATGTAACCCATAAAAAGGATATATATTTTTTTTCCTCCCTCAGAGCAATTCAGCCAGAGGAAGCAGAACAAATCAGAAGATAAAGAAGCGCTTTTGGAAATGAAATCTTGACCAATAAGGGTGAAATTCACCATAGTATTATAGCATCCAACAAGAAAAGGTGACAGGATCTTTTGGTTGGGGAAGCCTTTAAGTGTTTTAGAAGTATAGGATACAGAGAATGCATTAATATAGAATCTGTATTTTGAAAAATAGATGTATGTCTTTGTGACTGATACATCTAAACTTCCACCCTGACGGCTTCAGTGTCTGAAGTTATGCTTCATATTACAGTTTTCTTCTTAAATGCTTCACATTATTGAAATGCAGTGTACAAAATCTTGACTAATTGATCCATACCACACAGCAGGACAGTCATCTCAGTTCTGAAACAATAATTATAGCACTTGTTGGTCTTCTATGCTTTTTATTATACAGAGGGTGAGTGGCTTTTAAGGCATGCTAGGGCAGGGATTTAGAAAATTTCATAGCTCCACTGCTCTGACAAGGAATTTTACCTCTTTGCCTAGAAGATTTGTATCACTGTAGGCACTGGATTCATAAACCCCAAAAAGAAAATCCAGTGAGAGGGAGTTGTCTTCTTAGTTCCCACTGGTAAACCAAGACACCTCAAGATAAGCTTTTTGTGGTATGTGAAAGTATCTATGTCCAGAGATAGGCGATGACATGATATTGGTACAGATTAGGAATGAAAAAGAAAGAAAATCAACAATTCTTTGGGTGTGAAAGGTATAGCTGTGCAGCGGGGACCTCTGTTGGACTCAAACGTGTGCATCTTGAGTTCAATTCAGAGCCTCTGGCAGAGTGGCCATAGAGAAGAACAGCTTGGGCACCAGCTCCTCAGATTCAACCCGGCTCCAGCACAGCCTGAGGCCTAGGGACAGCCTTAACTTGTGGCAACTGGATACCATCATTGAGGCACCATGTGGCAGCTGGGAGAAGTTAAACTGGACCACTGCTTTCCCCTGCCCTGGGGTACATGAGGCAGTACTAGAAGAACCCAGGGGAGCAGCATTAATGCTGGGGACAAGTTGTGTAGCTCTAGCACTGAGCACTGTGAGGTATCTTACACAGCTGCAAAGGGTTTGGTGCTATCTGCCTCCAAATGTCTGTGTGCACACATTCTCCAATATCCAGAGTGACCAGAGCCTTAGCCTCCTCTGAAGAAAAATCCCTTCCAGACTGGTCCTGCTGCGATCTCCCCTGTGGTTAACCCTGCCCACAGGGTTAAACGCTCTTACAAATTATGCTGAGAGTCAGACCTTTGCACCAAGCCCATCATTCCAGCACTGCTGTGGTAGCAGCTGGCGGGGTGCCCTCCCATAGCGTGCCCTGGGAGACAGCAGCTCCCAAGGTCATGTCCTGGATGAAGCACTGCAGATTTGAGAGCTAAACGCTGCAAAGGCATCTGGTTTCAATAAAACTGGAAACAGGGCCAAGTTTGGTCTGCACAAGCTTCTTCCAGGTACAGCTGTGATGTCTTATCTCAGAAGCATCTCAGCTTTCATACCCTTGCGCTAGAAGTCAAATAAATAACTGCATACACCTTTGGCTTATGTGGCAATCTTTTTAAAACACATTAACACACTCTCTGCACAGATGAGCCAGTAAGAATTACGAAGATTATGAATTACAGGAAGAATAAATCACAATGTGATCCTCTGAACATCCTTTTGGTTCTTTTGTTTGTATTGCAGGACCCAGAGGAGGTTGTTTTCTGAAAAGTTCTATACGAAACTTAAGACACCATTGGCAAAATAAAGGAAAAATGACCATCCTGCTCTCACATGTGAGAACAGATTTTTCTATATAGTTTAGTTTTAAAAACAAATCAGTCTACCTTTCCAAAAAGGCCAGACATAAAACCAACAACATAGTTGTTTTCAGACATACTTAGCAACACTATGGATTAGCTTTAGCCATTTAGGTAATGCCAGATTAAAAAAAAAATTAGCTCTTTTATAAACCCAGTTCATAAACCTTCAACTGAATCATGAATTTATGTATTTCATACATGCAAAAACTAAGAAATAGAAGTTGAATACATTCTTATACTCAGCGGCTGCATCAGAATACACATGTATTCTCTTTAGGATTAAAGTCTATACAGAAGTGGACAGGAGGCAGCTGTTTGAACTGAGCACAAAAATCAGGTGCTGTTTTCATTTCTTGCCTTTCTCCTCAGAGATCATTCAAACAATGACCACGATGAGCCAAATTAACTTCTTTTTCATTATTCAGCTCAATCTGATTATTTGGTGTTTACTAGTATTAAAAATATCTTTCTTGTTTGTTTAGCTTTGTGAACAGCAATTCAGATCCATTGTAACTTATCCTCTGATACTCCTGGCTTTTCTCAAGTATTGAAAAAGCAACACTATCAGGTATCAGAGTCAGTGTGACTTGCGGACAAAGGGAGAAATCTCTTAGCTCACCACTTGTACTTTTGGACTCAATCAGTCAGACGCCTTTCCTTCAGAAGACAATGAAAGTCCTCAGAATATTTCCCCTGCAGCATTTGTCTAGTTATTGCCCTACAAAGCTCCTTGAAGGGAGAGGAAGTTTTCCTGCAAACTTGAGGATCTCCTGATGCAGTTTGTTTTCACAGACCCTGATGCTTGTTTTGCATAAGATGTGTGAAAACTTGAAACACAATATATCTGGGGCCAAAGATATTATTTCATTGCAAAGCAACTGAACCCTCAACTTCAGTAGCCATTGGTCAGTCTGAATCTTGTAGTCTAAGGCTGCAAAAGCAGATGCTAAATCTTTAGCTGCTGTGACATGAAACTTTGGGTATTACTCAGCACAAGAGCTACACAAACAAAAGTTGAACATCACATGCACCATACCCAGCTCCAGAAACCAGCACAGTCATTAACCCTTGCTTTGCTCCACTGTCCTGGCTATGGACACAAACCCATCAGAGTTAGGCATGAGGTTATCGGACCCCATCTTTCTAACCATGCCTTTCCAAGTGGGAGAGGCCGTGATCATCTAGCTCTAGAAAAAAGCCAGTGAAATCAGGGTAAAAGGTTTTGCTTGAAAAATAATGCAGGGCAAGGATGGGCTTGCCTCAGAAGTACAATGAACAACTTCGCATACATTACTATAATGAGATTTTGCTGAAAGATTGGTTTGGTACTGCTGAACCTCAGGCACTCTCTGTCTCTCTTGTGCTTTTTGTTCTATTCCTCCCCAAGATTTCCTTTTTTGGGAGGTGAGAGGAGAATGGCACAGAGGTGCAGGAGGAGGATGGTCTGCCACATCCCCCACTTAGTTAGCAGGAATATCATCAGTGGGAAGGTTGGGCACAGGAACTTGGGAATACAGAATGACTGAGCTACAGCAGTGCACAGCTGAGCACAGGGAACGCCAAGATCAAAACAGAGATGTCACCCAGATCCTCCCCAGTACCAGCGCTAGGGCAGATAAACTAGGACAGATGGAGCAATGGGCAGCTCCTCTGTGGGAACTCTGATGAATTAGACCATTCAGCATTGTCCACCAGGAAAACATGTGCTCCATGCAAAAAGCAGGATGCTGCTGTGATTTGCACTGACACAAAATAAAGCCATGTAATGGCAAACAAATGGCAGTGCTCTGAATTTATAACAGTGTGCCTTCAGTCGGGGTAAGATGCACAGTTCTGAAAAAGGTAAGAAGGGGAAAACGTGCATGCAGCAGTTTCTAAACAAAAAGAAGTAATGACAGGATACAATGCACAGGATAATGTATCAGTATCTTTACAGTTACTAAAGTGGAAATGGTTAAATTAAATTACATTTCAGTGCTTTTTCTGGTCTGATAAAGTTATCATGAATATTATAATCAGATTGATAATTTGGATATCTTAGTAGAACAGAAGTACACAGTCGCCCAAAAATGTTAGATAGTATCAGCATGGAAATCCCACCAACAGGAAATTTCAAAGATCCCCACACAGATCCTTAACTGCTTCTGTGGCAGTTATGGTGCTTCCTTCTAAAAGATTATTCTTTGTTATTCAATTTTTAAAAAAGATCTCCACTAACAATTAACAAAGACTCATATCTGAAACAACGATCTCACTTGAGTGTTAGGTAGGAGGAGATCATAATTTTACACAGTGACAGACTCAGTAGACAAAGGGTGGCAGCTTCATCATCCCATAATTCCCCAATCAAGCTAATTCACAGTGTCACAGCCAGCAGGATCCCACAGATGCAAAACGTAACCTTGACTGGGTGCTTGGTGATCCAGCCCATCCTCAACAGATTTTCCTGAACAACACCACTGAGGGTACAAACACAATGTTCAAAACAGCTGTTGTTTAACTAAACTGAGCAATTAGCTCAACAGCCTGTTCACCCATCGGAATGAGCAAAGATACCACTAGGATCCCTGTAAGTTGTACATTAGTTCTGCTAGAAGCAGATTTCTTACTGCTGTTGTAAGAGGTAGTAGATATGGGAAGATTTTCAGAATGCCATCCTTAAGCATTAATAATTATACGGTGAGTGAGACAGAATACAGCAAGGGAGGGAATCCAAGACCTCAAAGTAGACGTTTTTTCCAAGCCACAAATGACATCTCAACTCTCCTTGTCTACAGATTTTAAGAAGCATTCTGAGTTGAACTGCTCCTGCTGCTGTTGCATATGTCTGCCAAATTTTTTGTGCAAATTTTACTCCATTTTTAGTCTACTAAAATCATACTTGCTTCAGTTGGATTTTACTGGGATAGGAAGTGAATGAAAAACCTGAGCAAGGACTTTGGAATGTGGCTGAGATCTTTGCATGTGTGTTTATTCATTTTTAAACATTATTATTTATACTCTCTGGAAGCAAGAGAAAAAAAAAAAAGAGGGGATGTACTATGGGTTAGTTTAACAAAATAACAATGATTTGCACTGCTACTGACAACTATCTTCATTCTCCAGTGTTGAGATGTGCCAGATGGTGAATTTGGAACAGTCAGCAGCAGAAAATGCAGCCATCCCAGGTTCAGGGAGTCTCCAAAAGGAGGATTTGGAAACTGGAACTCCACATAAGAATACAATCCAGAAGCAGATCTCACTTTAATTGAAGAGGTGGCTGCGGGTAGCATGCAGTGCATTAAAAGTGCTTTAAGGTCTCTGTTCTATTATTTGTTTCCATTCAGCTTCTGAAAAGAGGAAGGAAAATTCTCTTTTGAATATATATATACAGGGAATTTTGAAGGAGATGCTGACTTAACACAGAAGTCAGCTTAATAAATACAACCACATATCACTGCATGCAGGAACCTAGAGCAGAGTTCAAGTTCAGTGTTTTGGGGGAAGACACAGTGAGTACACTGGTTATACATGCTGCTAAAGCAAGTATTTTCCGATGATAGGTACTACCTGGTGGGATTTCACACCTGAATGTTTTCGAAGTGGAAAAAGCATCACCCAAGCAGCCCTACTGGGACAGCTATGGCACAGAGACAACATTTGAGCCTGGCCTGAGATTCAGATCCTTGTTTCTTTTTTCTTAACAGATTCAACATGGAAAGAAAATGAGCTACAGAGTGTCATACTGATGTCCCATAACTCTGGCATCTAACTAGTCATCTAGGAGTCCTCTGTTCCCCCAACAGTGAGACACAGACATAATAACTGGATGAGTCACCTCATCTTAAGATGCATGTCCAAAACACACTACATAAACCCCACCTTTTAGGACACAAATCTCTTCTGACCTCACTCAGTGCCTAAAAGCTGAACCCCAGCACTGAGATGAGATCTGAGTGTCTAAACTGAAGCATCATATCATCTTATGTAGCCTACAATGTCCCATGTGGCCTCTTACTGCCTTTCCAGAAGGGCACAGATCCCCCACAAGATCCTTTTAGAAGACAACTTATATTTGCCAGTCCTGCCAAAACATCCTAAACAACTTGGCAACAGCTGCAGTGATGTCAGGTATCTGAATTACTGAATTACTAGGGAGAAATTACCACGTAAAGCCAAATTCATTTTATGTTATTAAATTTTTTTTGCATTCCAGAAAACCAGCAAGACATTTCAGAGCAAAGGACTATTGAGCACACTATCTGTCTCCAACTCTGGTAGTAAAATGAATGCTAAGAGAAGAGAAAGAATGAGACAAGCATATATGAAACTTCCCATTAGTAATGTCCCACTCTACAACTATTTAAAAATCAGAAGCTCTAGATTAAGATGAGGTGTCTGTGTATTTAATAATGCTCACCACTTATATCTTCCAAGAATATGTTCAGTCTGCCCTTGAACTCATACTGATTTTTACCAAAGACGGAAGTAAAACAAGACAAATATCCTGCCTTTGCCAACCACTTGGCTGTACAGAAATGCATCCAGAAATTAAGTCCTCAAAGTTCACACTATCTTTGTTGGCACAGTGAAAGATAAACTAGAGTGACAGAGCAAAATTAATTTTGAAGTATCTTCTGCTAAAAATTATGTTGAGGAGGGTTATAGGTAAGGGTCCTAAGCATCCACTCATTCCCAGACTACCCCATGAAGGCAGAGGCAGAAGGTCAATAAGGAATTACATGAAGTACCATAAGGAATTACATGAAGATTTTTTAATCTGCACTGAGCAATGAAAAGAGGTTTTTATACAGTCAGAAAATAAGATTCCTTCAATCTGTATGTTTACTTGCTAATCTGTAGTAAAAAAAAGCACACCTTCAAAGTCATTTTTCATCATTGACCTCTACAGTAGTACATTCTGCTTCTCTTCATTTCCCCTGTTGATCCAAAATTTAAAACACATTCTTCCGAATCTCAACCACAACTACGAATTTTACAATCATATTTCGGTCTCTGTTTTTTTTGTAGGCTATTTATCAATTAAATTTAAATTGGAAAATATTTCAGAAAAGTATCTTTCATGGAATATAAATACGTTTGTAATAACAAAAATAGAAATACCAAGATAGGCAAAGATATTTGTATGAAGATTCTACTCAGAAAGTACATTTAAATGAAAGTTGGGGGAACAAATCAACAGCATAAAGCTAAACATAACAAAGTAATGGCAATTATTTAAAAAACACATGCAGTAAAATAAGGATATTTCTAACAGTTCTGACAACAAGCTATAGGGAAGTGTAAAGGTAGAGAAATTAAGTGACCTTAGCTCTGCCTGGCAATGATACAAAGGGATAATACTTTTGTCTCAACAGGGATATGAATAATTGCCAGAGAAGACAGGAAATTAATTACCTGGACAGAGGAACTGATATTTAACTCTTGCTTTGAGATACAGTTGAAGATACATAACTAAATTATAGCACCACTTCTTAGGCTGCTGTTCCTCATAGTACCAGAAACTTTATTTTAAACAATACCAGGCCAGACTGTGATGCATTGATCAGTTTTGCAAAGCCAAAATAACTCCTCTGGCACCTCTGGACTTACTCTTTGAACACCCAGGGACATAACAAGGGTGAGACACATACCTGGGGCCTTTCAGGGGACCAAGTCTTGGATCTGTGATGCTGAGCATAGTGAGCAGCAGTACAAACTGGAGAGACTTCGGTGGATATTTTCCTAAGTTTACTGAGTTCAGGAGAGGTCTCTGAGGAAAAGGAGGATGACATAATGCCATAGTTTAAAAACTGAACCTATAAAGACGTAGTAGGAAACTACACACTAGTCAGTTTGACATGAGTTGTGAGCAAAGGCCTTTGAAATTCTTTTAAGAGTCAAAAGGGAGAACATTTGGAAAAGCATAGATTAACTGAAAATAGTCAGCGTGGCTTCAGGAAGAGGGGGTCACCACGGCTCACTAGTAGAGGGGAATTCTTCACGGATGTTACTGCTGGGCTAGGCAAGGGGCTACGGTACACCACTGCTGGGGCTGGGAGTTCCTCAAAGCCATCTGACAAAATCTGCAGAGGTAATTAATGGGCAAGGCATGGAGTTTATGGAACTGGAGGGGACTCGGCACATTTGTAGTGAATATGGGCTAATGGAAAGATTACAAAAGATTACCTAAAATGGAAAATTTTAGAGTCACAAAGTAAAAGAGGGCTACACAGAGCACTTCGGGAACATAAACTGGTTTGAAGGAAAATAAAAAAGAAGAAAAAATAATAAAAAAGGAAGGCTTCTTACTGATTCAGCAGATGGCAAGATCACCACATTGTTTTCCTTACAATACTCAGCAATGATATGGGACAGCACTGAGTTGCCAAGGATTTCAAAGCCAATGGCAAATAAGCCCCTCAATGCACTGTAAGTCAGGTAAGGATATCTACGGCCTTTTTTACGAGAGGGAAAGCAAAAGCACCACAACGTTAGTGGCTTGCCCGAGCTCACACCTCTTTCTTCAGCTGTCTGGCATGTCAGCAGTACTCACAGGAGAAAAGCAAAATCTGGCAGTAGGATCCAAGCATCTAAATCAAAGGGAAATTATTTTTTCAATTCCTTGTTCTGAAGGAAAAAGGAGCATATCTCTTGAAATGAGGCAACGATGCTGATCGATCTTCTCTGGGGATTTTTCCACTGAAACCAATGTCTGTCCTCTCTGGGGATGAGGCAAGGAGAGGCCTACAGCACAGGGGGCACTCGGACACCCAAGAAAGGATCAGGGTGAGTTCTTCCAGGGAATACCTTTGCAGCAAGATGGTTTTCAAAAATCACTGCCACTTACCTCCCAGTACAAATGTATTACATTCACCTGAGCATTCAAAGACATAGATGGAAATAATGCCACAGTGCAATTCCACCTCAGCAAATTCCCAGCCAGGAAGGTTAACTGAAAAAACTCATGACACTCAAAGATACCCTGATGTAATACAGCCCACATACACTTACTGCTATTGTCACAATATTGCTAATGGAAAACTCACCCCCTTTGGTTTCATTAGCAGCCCTCTGTTGTCACTGAACACCCTGATTCCCTGCAGATGCCACATGGGCCCAGCTCTGCTAGCCATGGCAGTGCTGGTGAGGAAGTGCTGTGGCTCAGCCAGTAAGGTCCTTTCTGTGGAGAGCTTGGGTGGCAAAAGCCATCCTGTCCACTGGGAAAGACAAGCACTGCTCTTATATCACCAAGCCAAGCAGCTCTGTCCTGGGCATGGAGAGACCGGGGCCACCCCACCACCCACAGGGCTGAACCTTCCCTCCAAACAGTGAATCATGAAGCCATGGATTTCACGTAGAAACCTTTTCCAGGCTTCTCCGGCTGTCGACAGGAGCTGTAAAGGTCAGGAGTTTCCTCTGGCTGCCTCTGGGTTTTGAGGCCTTTTTCCTTTCCTTTTCTGGTGCTTCTTTGCTCTGTCTCGCAGATTGTAATTAGCTTTCCTGGAGGAGTTTTACAAGACAAAGATAAGAAGCTAATACTAGGCAGTTGTTTGTCTTCACGTGTTCCCTCAGAAAAAAAAAAAAAAAAGGGACTCTCTAAGGACTCTCAAGGTCTGAGCTTCACATCTGAACCATTATTTTAGGGACAAAAGGACAGAAATGCTCTGGGCAGTCAAGCAGAGAACTTTAAAAGGAATCCATCTGAAATGCAATAAGACAAATATTTGGAGGGATTTTTGAGGAATTCCAGTGTACACCCCCCACACCTATTTTATTAGCTTTACCAGTTTCTGATGAGGCAGCCACATTCTCCTAGTGACTGACAAAAGCCACTTTTCTACTAATTTTTAATAAGGATCTTATGTGGCTGCAGGACTGTGCTACCCCACCATAAAGGAAGGAGCTTTTTGAGCCATGAGCTGACATTACCATTTCCCAGCCACACTTTCAGGGAAGAGACTTATTTGCTTTCCTTCACAAACTAACTCTTGAGTCAGCTGAGTGTGGCTGGGAGACAGCACAATAAGTATTGTTAAGCTACAGGGTAATTTTTTTAATAAAAAGTTGTGACCTGTGTCTCTCCTTTGACAGATATCAAATCATTTATTATCCCTAAATCCCGTGAGTTTGGATTCATTGTTAACAACTTGGCCCACAAATTGCAACTACACTCAGCTTCCCTTTGTACATTCATCACCGTCCCAGATCTAGTGTCATGTTGGGAACCATGTCTGCACACCTTGCTGAAGGGGCCTCTGAGCTTATGAAAAACTGTAGATCTTCCCCCCAGATGGCTCAAAATATCAAAGGATAATAATAAAAAATAAAAAAGTAAATATCAAAGGATATGCAATTAAACAATGTGATGGAACTCCACAAAGACTAATTAAATATAAAGATACAGACGCTGCCTCTAGTTCAAAATGACTGTCACAAAGGATGCAGAAATACTAGGATTCCTCTATGATAGCCCTGTTTTTATGTTAAGATATTATTTCTGGTGAAGCAATGATGTGGTGTCCACTAAAGAGCTAAATAGAACTAAATAGTCTAGCAGATGTTGAATGCAAGTTTGAGCCCCATGAGGAGGAAGACATTTCTCACAACACTGGGCTACAGCCCATATATTCTATTCTGCACATATCCCAGTTGTAGTCTTTTACTTCTATATATCTTTTTTCAATTTTTTTTTGGGGGGGGTATGTGCAACTGGTATTCAGCTTACACAAATTACCACAAGAAGAGAAATAACAGGCACATGATCTAACAAGAGCAGACTACAGCATCTGCCAAAGAAGTGTATAGATACAAGCCTGTGAATTCACAGGTTTCTACCTGAGAAGGAATGGGAGATCTAGGAAGAGATTGGAAGATGATTTGAGGCTTAGATGGCAGAGAATTAGAGAATTTGGAGGTCTGAGGATTGGATATAGAAGAGCTGGGGACGGTGAAAAGGAAGTTGGATATTTGGTTATTGGGTGTGATGATAATGAAGGAATGAAGGGTGATATCAGCACCTTCTTCCCTCTGCCCACTTGGTAATCTTTCTGAAGGGAGGAGAACTAACTTTCACTCTAAAACACATGCAGATAAATGCATATACCCCTACACCTACTCCTCATCTCGTTTTTACTATTTGGAACAGAGAATCAGATTTTTATTCTACCAGTAGAGTTTGGGAGAGTAAGAATGTCTTCCCTTTCAGTGGTGATCTTGACACCTCTAGAACAATGCCTTTTTAACAGCCTCCCTAACAGGAGATCTACAGATGCTGTGGCTCCTTCATCCCACTCACTTCATCTTACACCTTAATGAGAGGAATCCATATTTTACTCTCCATACCTCTGCTTCTTTTTTACTATTAGATAAAGACTTCAGACTATGAGAACAGATTTAGATGTTCTAGACTGAATATCTGGGAAAGCACCATCAGAGGTTATGTTCCGGACATGGCATGCCAGAAGTTAACCAATGAATCTGGACTATGTTGTCTTTCCTGGGAGAAAGACTTGCAGCAGTTTGGGGGTAAGTAGTAAAAAGAACACTTCTTTATATACATATATTTTTTTAAGATGTCACAGGCAAATACACTTGCTTAACAAGCTGATCAGAATATTTGCCTATGCTCGAAGAACTAGAGGAAGAGCACAGATAAACTTGGTGGCAGAATACACAGGCAAACACATTTTCTGTATAAATAATATGAACCAGAGTACTTTCTCAGCATTGTTATGGATTTTTCACATGGTTTTATAAAAGATAAAAGAATTGAGGAAAGTTTTATGAGGTCCCGTGTATTTACTGTATTTGCATAGTCCTCCTTAGATGAAGAGAAAACTATTTTTGTACCTCAGGAAAAAATATGAAGTACATGCAAGTATTTTGAGGTACTTCCTGTGAATGTAAGGTCATCATCCATTTTTAAGTATATAGAATATATATATATATATACACACATATGAATGCAAGCATATTTTGCATGTCCTTGTAGTACATGCACTCCTACAAAGTGTATTGAAAAACAAAAACCCAAATGCTTTGAAACACAAGAAAGAAGCCAAAGCCGGAAACTATTCCAAACAACACCTGAGCCAACAATCCATATCCAAAAATTCCCCAAAATATTAGGAACTAAATAGTTCCTAATGTTCCTAAATGAGCCCATTTCCACTGCCATGAAATTTATCTTTTATTATTAGCTGCTATACAGGGGTTTTAATTCCTGTTCAAGTGTCTTGTGGACTAAGCAGACAACTAATGTGGTAAGTTTGATGTCAGATTCTCTTCTTCTTGTTGTTATCCCTCTTTCCCATGCATAATGCCATTTAATTAACTCAAGACCTTGCTAATGCAATTTTTTCCTTTTTTTTTTTCCCTTTCAAGAAAATGTATGTTCAGTCAACAGTTTTGTAGAAAGGGTTTGCCTGGCTTTAAACAAATGTTTTCTCTATAATCAAAGCAATAGATTTTCATGGGTGGTACTTTGGGGATTTGGGTTTTGTTAGGGTTATTTTGCTCAGTGAAATTTTTTTCTTTATCATTACTGGAACAGTAAGAAAAATAGTAACTGACCTCTCAATAACTGGGAAGTATAGGGAAAGAATAAAGTTAATCAATCAATATTCATAGTATCACTAAATATTTATTTTACAGAATGCAGCTCTGCTCTGTTTGTCCTTTCCTCTCACTGTCCCTCCCCAACCTCAGAATAGGGAAACAGAAAACAATGACAGTTGAGGATGGGCAGAAATATGGAGTGGCTTTCAGACAATGAGGGATTCAACAGGTCAGAATTCATGTGAAAAAAGATGACTGTGAGAAGGAGTGATGGAAAACAATAAACTAATGAATTCTGTGCTTAACTGTTGTTATTACTATCACAGAATCATAAAATCATGGAATCACAGAATGGTTTGGGTTGGAAGGGACCTTTAAGATCATCTAGTTCCAGTCCCCTGCTACAGGCAGGGACACTGCTCACTAGACCAGGTTGTTCAAAGTCTGCTTCAGATCCCACCGTGAGCCTGGAGCCCCGTACTATGCTACCAGAGGAGTCAGAGCCTCCTCTGGATCCTACCTCCAGCAATGAGATGTGCCACTGCCTCAATGTAATCTTCGTCTTTCTCTTTGGAGTGCTCAGTGACATGGTCTTGGTCGGTCAAAAACTGGGTGATGAATAAAATTAAGTTGGAGTTTGAGGAGATGCTCCAGATCAAGATGACAGGGAAGATGGTTGAGGAGCTCAGCCTCAGGGAGATCTACTTGAGCAATGTCCTACCTCATCTCTTCAAAGCCATCAGGTTCATCTGGCCAATGGTCTGCAATGAGAAGGGCTGCCCCAAAGAGCTGGGTTCTGAGGTGGACCTGGAATACAATGGCAGCTTCCATCTGGCCACTGACTCTGATCAGATCTTTGGCAAGTCAGTTGACCCCTTTGTCAAGATTTCCTGGGTGATGAGGAAGCTGAAGCTCGTCTTCATGCACCTGCCCTTCAAGTGCTGGTTCTTCTCCTTTATGGGTGACCTGGTGGTAATCTCACTTCCTCAAAAATAAAAAACAAAGATTTTCATTAGAATGGTGATAAAGCAGAAAAATCTTGATAGGCCTAAGTATTATTACACAGAATAGTGAAAGGAAAGATATATAAAAAGATCTTTAAAATCACACAGTCAGTTGCAAACCAGACTGTGACTACTCAATTTCTTATGTGATAACTGCTCCCTGTCCGAGTCAGGAAAACCACACGTGCAATCCCATATGCATAAAAGGACGGAAAAGCAGAGGTGATTTTTCTTACAAAGAACTCGATTTATTGGACTTCAACCTAACTCCCAGGACTGAAGTACAGAGGATATCCAAAGAGGTGTCTTTTATGACATTTTTCTATCACCTCATTTTTAAAAAGACTGTTAAACAGGGTTATGTAAATTATGTAAATATGCACACACACACCTCTATAGGAACACAAATATCTGCCATTTCTGAGGCACATTTACCTTTTCACATTTTTATTTCACAAAGGACACAGAAACACCACTGCAAAGATCATCACCACTGCCAGTAAGTTTTCTCCATTTCATAATTTAAAAAAAAAATAGTAATGAAGTACGTGATACTTCTATCCCTTTTAAAACTCATTTCTACTTGATGTATTATGTTTTAATATACCACAGAATCACAGAACTGTAGCAGCTGGAAGGGACCTCTGGAGACCATCCAGTCCAACTTCCCTGCTAAAAGCAAGATCCCCCTCAGTAGGCTGAACAGGAAAGAGTCCAGGTGGGATTTGAATATCTCCAGAGAAGGACGCTCCACAACCTCCCTGGATAGCTTGCTCCAGTGCTCTGCAGGCCTCAAAGTAAAAAAAAAAGTTTTTCCTCATGTTCAGATGGAATTCCAATTTGTGCCCATTGTCCCTTGTCCTGTCACCAGACACAAATGAAAAGAGCCTGGCCCCATCCACTTGATTCCCTCCATTAGATATTTATAAGCATCAATAAGATCCCCTTTTAGTCTTCTCTTCACCAGGCTCAACAGTCCAAGGTACCTCAGCCTAGAGAGACGCCCAAAACTGAACATAGTACTTCCTTGAGGTGTGGCCTTACCAGCACTGAGTACAGGGGCACAATCACTTCCTTGGTCCTGCTGGCCATATTATTTCTGAAGCCAGGATGCCATTGGCCTTCTTAGCCACATGGGCACACTGCAAGTTCATGTTCAGATGGCTGCTGACTAGCATCCTCAATCCTTTTTTCCCCATGCTACTTTCCAGCCTATCTGCCTCAAGTCTGTAGGGTTGCACAACGTTGTTGTGGCTGAACTGCAGGACCCAGCACTTTGTTGTACCTCAAACAATTTGTCTCAGTCCATTGATCCTCATTACAAGAAAGACAATGAGGCACTGGAGCATGTCCAGAGATGGGCAACAAAGGTGTGAAGGGTCTGGAGCACAAGTCTTGGAAAGGCTAAGAGAACTGGCATGGTTTAGACTGGAGGAGAGGATGCTCAGGGGAGACCTTATTGCTCTCTACAACTACCTGAAAGGAGGTTGTGGTGAGGTGTGGGTCAGTCCCTTCTCCCGCAGAATTAGTGATAGGACTAGAGGGAATGGCTTCAAGTTACACCAAGGGAGATTCAAGTTGGATATTAGGAAAAATTTCTTCTCTGAACAAGTGGTCAAGCATTGGAATGGGCTGCCCAGAGGGGTGGTGGAGTCACCATCCCTGGAGGTGTTCAAGAAAAGGTTAGATGTTATACTAAGAGACATGATTTACTGGGGAAAATATTGGTGGTAGGTGTCTGGTTGAACTAGAGTATCTTGGAGGTCTTTTCCAATCCTGGTGAGTCTATGATTCCATGATCCAGCCTTTCCAGCACCCTCTGTAGAGCCTACCCTCAAGCAAATCAACATTTCCTCTTAATTTGGTGTCTTCTGCGAACTTATTGAAGATTCGTCAAAGTAATACACTTTAGGAGTGCATCTGATGAGATTATCTGAGAAAACAATGTGCTTTTGCTCTGTTTCCTGAACAGCAATATCATCACAACTTTATGGAATCAAAACCAGAAACATAGGAAAGCACAAAGGGGTCACATCCCTATCAGGTCAGAACCTGAAGAACTGCACATACTACCTTCTCTCCATTCAAAGCTTCCCTACGCCTTCTCTGAATTATTCACCATACAAATCTTTCATGGCCTAAATGGGGTGTTGAGGAAAATAAAATAAAAATAAAACAATGGAGATGACCTTAGAAGAATTAAGATGAGGTCAAAAGCTACAGTTAGTGGGTAACACACTAAGTAAAGGTAGTTTCTACTAAAAATAAATAAATAATAAACATCTGAAAAACAGGCACATGAAGTACAAAACACACCAGGAACCTCAGAGATGTGGATTGGCAGCTTTTAAAATTTTTGATTAATACACTCATTTCGTTTGAGTGCTGCTGTCATTAATGAGTTAGTGCAAAGAGCTGTAATCAGAACCTGTAGACCATTTGCTAGGTGCTCTGAAAACACACATGAAGTCATTAAGGGAAAACTAATGGAGACAAGAGTGTGAGCTGGAAATAAATGGGGTGTTGAGGCCAGAGTAATTATTAGTGTTACTGAGAGAGCAACAAAAGGAGACACAACATGAGATGAGATCTCAGACATCCATTAGTGTTTATTCCTACCACAGAGGAAAGACAACTCCAGACAAGGAAGGATACGTGAAGAAAGAAAGAGAAGAAACAAGTGAGACTTGTCTCTAACATGCCTAAAGAGCATCTTGTTTTCTCCTTAGTATATCTATCTCCAGTCTCCCCTGTTTCTGCACAGAAGACAGGTAAGCTTGGCCCACACACTTAATGTTATCAAGCCAATATCAAGATTGAATGTGGCTTTGATACGCAGGTTGTCCTCTCTCTTTCCACAGCCAGAGCAGAAACAGTTGAGCCAAGGTAAAAGTTATCTTCTTAAGGATAAGAATTAATCCCAACACAGGCAGGCCTGCTCAGCTCCTATCTCAGTCTGAGCCACTGAGACATCTCAGCAGAGGTCTTGTAGCATGATTTTTTAAAGACAGTGAATCTCTATTCACAACTATGACTAGACGCATCTGAATCTAAGGCATAATGGCAGGTCCATGACACTGAGTTGCTTAAGTATAAAACGGACAGAAGAGGTAGCACTCCTCAGTGGGCTCATCTTCTCCCTTCTCATTTTCTCCTTTTAAATATCCTACCTTCCATCTCATAAAATGCTGCAGATCTCATGGTAAGTGCTGGAGGCTAGGAGTTCTTCTGCAGATGTCACCTGGTAGCAGCTCTATGATGCCAAGGGCACTCTTCGTCTGCTTCGCATGCCAGACATCATTTAAGTGCAAGTTCTCTAGATACAAGAACACAACCAAATTTAACTTCTTTTTGGCACTTTGCTACGACTCTGACACTGCCAAACAAAGAAATGCATAAACATCATACCGGATGTCTGACATTCCACTCCCTATCATGCATTCTCATGGTTGTCATGTCAGTCTGCAAAGGTTTTACTTTCTGCAGACCACAGCATGACTGGGAAACTTCCAAGTTTTCCAGCTTGAAAGTTACCTACATCACTTGATGAAAAAAGGTGTTTGGATTCTTCAGGTTTCAAATACCACTACCCAGTTCTGCATGTAGGACCATTAAATGGAAATTTCCTGCAGAGATTTAACAAACATTACCAGGCTATACTGTAGAAACACGGTTTTCTCTAAGCCCTGACCTGCCTATAGTATTATCCATGATAGATGAGTCATCATTACTGTAAACTCAAATGGAACCCGATCTGGGGATATAAGGATAAAGAGCACAAACCTTAAGGAAATCAGGCTTCATTAAACTGCTTTTTTTCTACATATAATAGTTAAGAATCATAGATAACACCCTCACTTTATTTCTGAGGAACATGATGGCGGGTAAGAGAAATGCACGCTTTGTTTACGAAGGGTCGTATTTCCATAATTTAGATTTTGATTACTAGATCTCAGATTAATTATAAACATTAAATAATATGATTAGAAAACCTGTACAGAAATTGCTTGTAGCCCAACTGATGCTATCAGTGCACAGTTTTAATGTCCTAGTCCAATTTTTAGCCTATTTAAACCTCCTTGAGGGAAAGCGTTTCTTGTTTGCTCACATGACTGTTCATACACCACTTTTTCGTTTGGACAGAATTCATGTAAGAAGAGCAGAAACAGGCACTAGCCACTTTTACTGTGTGCAGCATTAAACCACCTTTTCAGTACCAATCCACAACTTCAAGATGAAGGAGAAGAAAGCATTTTGTACTGTTACGCTACCAGAAAGGCTACCCATCACGTTACTATGGCACTTTGCAGAATAAACTAAAACAAGACTTCAAAAAACGTGCAACTACCTACTGAGATAAGTGAGGAGCTGCAATTAGAAAGGAAATGAAGAAAATGTACAGTAGGGTGCTTTCATGCGAAATGTGACATTGATAAATCAAAGGAAACCTGGAATTTGAGCAGTAGATTTTTCAACTGATTACCAAAGATAACTTGCATTCCTTGCGAGCACAGTCAATTTCACATTTTCTCAAAAAGATTAAAAGGTCAGGTAAATGCTGTATCATTAGGAATAACATATTCATATAAAAAAGAGTTCCCCTTTTATTTCTGCTAAAGGAGGCAAAGGATCTGTATGGCTTTACACCAGGAGTTGTGTGGGACGGGAAACAGGGTTCTTCATTACTGGAACAAAACACTCGAGTTTCCAGAGTAAATGTTCTAAATTTTCCATAAAGCATGCCATATTTAAGGGAAAACCACAGGTTACGTACTGAAACATGCCATAAATGAAAACAGAATTAAGAAATTAAACATATGCCAAGTGCAGTTAACACTATTATAGATTTCTTTTGCAGTAACAGAAATCAGTTACTATATAATGTTTTGTATCCTACAAATAGCAGCTGTATACATTTTCTTCTTATCAACAAATGCCTCTTGATTTGTATTTTTCTAATCGTCTGACTTTTAGAATATGATTTTTAGGGACGAAAGTCAATAGGATTTGTGGGACTTTTTTTTTTTCTCAAACTGTCATTTATGATTAGACTTGATTCTAAGAACTAGCAAAGCTAAACATAAAGCTCTTTGACTGACAAATATTCCAGTTTGTGGAAATAGTTTCTGTAACAGCAGCTGCCCAACAGTGGTGGCTAAGGAGGGAAACATTCACATCAATTGTCTCCTTACCACTCACACTCCAAGGTCAATCTTGCCTATCGCTATGGTCACACAAGCGAAGGTAGGTCAAAGGAATGAACTATGGATTGTTCTCTACCTCTCAGGTAAAGAATAATATGTAAACTCCAGAAGACAAATAATTCTAGTTATTTGTAAGTTTCAAATTGTTATCTCAAACTACTTGCAGCAGAACCTTTAAATAAGATGTATGGATTTTCTGAAGGGACCTGGTCTTTTTTTTTCCTAAGATAGCTAATGATAGGTAAAAATGATCCCAGGGACAAGGCAGTCTCCTGTCATAAGCACAGCCTGATTGATACTGAGGTCTAAACCCCACAGTTTATAGGATTTTCCCTTCTACAGTCCCTTTGAAGTAAGATGTAGGTCTCAGACATCAACACAGAAGGTGGTTGATTCACAGTGAGATGCAGAACGCTGTTAGCCACCCCTGTGGGAGGATAGTAATCCATTCAAAATTCAAAAGGAATTATGCTTACTGGGACATCCCATTCTGTCGCACTTCTGATAAAGAAAACATTAGAGAGAGGATAGGAAAGCCTGTTCTGGAGTAGATAGGGAAAACACAGGTAAAAGAGCTCGAAGCAGCTTCACAGGCTGCGTTCAAAAATGCATGGGAAGTCTTCCTCAACGTATTTTATGATGTGCATTGCTGAAATAAAGTTACTCACAAGGCTTTGTTCACTGGAACATCTGTTTGGCTATGATTTGTACCCTCAGCTTCTTTAAGAAATACTGACTTATTGAGAAGGTGAAAATCAACAATTTTCAGCATGTATAATGAAGTGGGCGGGTTGGAGTCCTAGTGAGTTTCAAGAACCATCATGTTTGCTAGAAAGCATGGAAGCATGATAGAGATCATGCTGGTTTCTCCAGTATACTTAGGCAAAGACAAGGTAAGTAGGCAACATGTTTTCAGTGCTGCTTATTGGAAAGACCAAAATGTGCATGGCTGCTAGTTAACACAAGGATAGGGAGGATGCACTGGGATTACTATCTGACTCTAAGGGACATGGCAGGAACACAGAGATTTACATCTCATAGCTATCTTTCTCAACTGAAATCTACAGACGCAACTAAAATCCAAGTAATAAATATTAATAACATTTCCTAAGAGTTAAAGTGATCATTTCAGACACTTATTATTATTGAGGTAGGTCTCTGGTGTGCCAGTCCCTGTTTCACTAATATTTTCCTGCTGAGGTATAAGCTTGGCAATGACTAAGTGCACGCTACGTATCTTTTCATTACATATTCTTTTTCACTCAGGCCCATAGCAGCTAGTTGGTGGACCAAGCTCCATTCTGAGTTACAGGTGACTCTGGAGCAAACCCCTTGGATTCAGTTGAATTACACTGGTATATAACAGAGAGGAATTTCCTATGATGGATATAATTTTCATGCATGATATATGTACGTTTCTCAACAGTAATTAAGACCAGATGGTGATTCATATTTATTCTGAGAGTGTGCAGTTATTGCTTTTCCCTGATACCTCAGAAACAGTTTTCTGCCATTCCCGTACATGGCTGCTGCTTTCCCACACATTCGACAGCTAATAAGTTATAAAGATTCCTCAAACAAGTATCTAATTCTATTTTAAACTGAAAAACTTGGCAAGAAATTAGGCAACAGGTGCCTGGTATCCATCTACCATGTATTTACAGCTGGAAGAGTTACAAGCTGGGTCTGTCTAAAAAAGGTTTGGAACTCAGAGTTTGGAACTCAGAGGAATGAGCACCCAGGGCTCCACACCAGAATCAGGAGGACACCTGCCCAATGTGGACCATAGCTGAAAAACAAAGCAAAGTGGATAGGCTATGATGTGAGACTGTGCATATGAGTGCATGCAGGAATATGAAGTTAATTTACATTTTTAGACTGGTAATTCTGGGACTTTTCATACCCATTCTAGCATGGGAGGAATCCAGAAAAGCCAGCCAGATTCAATGATTCTTTCAAGCTTCATAAGAGAAACCCTAAAATACTTTAAGTAGATGTATTTTATATACGTACGCATGCACATACATGTGCATTTATACATATATGCTCACAGTTCTCTACTTGCTGCCTCTGAAACTAAAAGAGAAACATCTTACACTGGCAGACACAGTACCACTGTGGGAGATAAATAGGACAGTGACTGATAATCACTGTTATCACCTGTGACTCAATTAATTTATCAGGCATAAACCCTGTACAAACACACAATGAAGGACTTTTTTCCCCCTAGAGATATTTTCAGAGGCTAAACTGAGTCTCTAACAAAATTTATCACACTCCATACTTTGTAAAACAAAAACCTCTAATTGTGTCACTCTTGAATAATGGTTGAATGCAGAATGTAGGTTTTTATCAATGATCATGTCTCTGAATGGAATAGTTTCCTTCTCTTTCTATAGCTCAATAAGGCATCCAGTGACTCAATCTAAGTGTTCTTTTTCAAGTGGATGAAAGTATGGACCAGCATAGGATGAGTTACATTACAATCCAGAATTGCTCTAAAATCTTGCTTACTCTTCTACCCATTCCCAGGCATAAGTATTCAACTGTGCTCTTCAGACTGTGTACGGTCATGGAGGAGCAGAACAACCACCAACAAACAGTGCCTAAGTCCACGTACCACCATCAGAAACCTCCTGCATACCCTTCCAGCTGTCTTGGTATAACTCTGAAAAGATCACACAGGTGAAGATTGACTAGTTTTAGCTGTATCCAGCTAGTAGAGACAAGAAGGCATTTTAAAGATCTTGCCTTCTCAATATCACCAGTTCTCATAAGTGTAATTAATGTTTGTTTTGTCCAGAGCTCCAGGTCCTGGAGTTGTGTGGTTATGTGAAACTCCCAGCTTTCATTAAAATAAAAAGTAGATTGTGCGCCTGCAGAAACACGTCTGAAAACATGATGAACCAAGGGCCTGGAAAACAAACAATCAAAAAAAAAAAAAAGTGAAAAATATAAAAGGACAAAAATGCTTCAAAAAGTATCACTTAAAAAAAACATGGTTTTAAAACTATTTTAAAGTAAACAAATCATACTGACATTGAGGGCTCCAATTATCATTACTAAATGCTAAGACCAGATCCGCTATACCTAACAGCTGAAACACATAGCAAATGAAGCTTACCTTATGTTTCAGAGTCTGCTTAGCTTCCATAGAGGGAAGAGATGAACGAGCAGAAAGAAAAGCAAGGAAAGAACACAGTTTTTCACACTATGTTGATCAAAAAAAGTGGTCCCAAAACTACCACTCACCTGCCCAAGCACATTGCTGAGAGCAGTATGTCAGGGTAACTGATCACCAGAAGTCATCCAAGAGACTGAGATGAAAGTACCAGACATGACCACATGATTTAGGAGCTGCTACAACAATAAGCAGAAACAGGGCTTTGTGCCCTGCACATTTTCTAGCTGGAGATGTGTCGCTGAGGATGCAGTGCTTTACCAGTGGTCCACGCACTGGTCTTGCCACCCCAGTGAAAGACATGAGCATACCTTTCCTCCAGCCACCTCCTACTTTGTGCACTGATTTTCACAGCAACAACAGACAAGAAAGCCAAAATAAGGTGGAGCTCAGCAGATCTTTCATCCTCATAAGGTCAACAACTGTCTTTCCAACTAAGTTTATTCAAGCATCACAGTATCTTATTTCTTCTCACATAAAACAAGGAAGCTTTTCCCTTTTTTCCTTCCTTCTTTTTCCCCTACAGGCAGAAAGCAGGGTTTGTGTCCTGGCCTCTTTGGTGTGCATGTCATTCCCAGTCCTGCTACACGGTCTCAGCACAATTTGTCCTCACCACTGTGGTCTACAAATTCAGCTTCCTGCAAGTGAATGCCTGCACATATATATACTCTAGTCCTTATTTTGGAAATACATTTCATACACAGTTGAATTAAACTAATTATTTTCCCAGAAACCAATGTCTTTCAATAATGTTTATAACTTAATTTCTTTCTGGTCCTGAAAGGCCTCAGATGAGGTATGACACATATATGGTGTCAAAGGGTGTTGACTATAATGTACAAGTAAATAGTGGTGACTTTCAGAAAGGGAGAGCTAGGACTGGATGGATTTGAACTATCCACAGTAACTTGGCAGACATAATCAAGAAATAGGTGTTGAACACAAATACACATACAAAAAAAAAAAAAGCCCAAGGTCAGAAAGAATCAGGAAAGTCACAACCTAACCAGTTCAAGATGACTAAAGCAAGCAAATCATTCACTAGGAATGTTGACCTCTACACTATGAACTGGCATCCATTTATAATCATGGTCATAATTTCAACAGTTTTTATAAAGGCAACTCTTCACAAAACATCTAGTGCAATCCTATTCTAGAAGACTTATCTTAGCCTCTGAAGTCATTTGAAGTTTTACATACACCTGAATTAGGCTCCCTTCTCTTTTACCTGTTCAAATACTCTCTTCTCCCTGTTGCACTATGAAAAATCCTTAGAAACAACTGGGGAAACCATGCCAATAGTAGACTAGATGTATGTAAATGCTCTTGACGCACAGCATAAATTAACTGCAATAAATGAGAAACTTCCTGTCCCTCATCACTTTCTAGTACAGTTAGCTTATGTATTATTTGTTACTCCAGATGGTAAAAAAAAATTAAATGGAAACATAATTTCATAGACTCATAGAATCATAGAATGGTTGGGAGGGACCTTGAAGATGATCTAGTTCCAGTCCCCTGCTATAGGCAGGGATGCCTTCCACTAGACCAGGTTGCTCGAAGCTCCATCTAGCCTGGCCTTGAGTGCTTTGAGGGAAAGGGGATCCAAAACCTCTATAGGCAGCTTGTTCAAGCAGTTAAGCAACCAGATTAGTTGTTAGCAACCAGCATTCAGGATGGTTTTACACACAGGTTATATATGGATTTACTTAAAATGGATTAGCAAAAGAAGCAATTAAATCAATATCTCCCCTTCCCAGCACTGATTCTTTCATGTTCTGCAGTAAAATAAAAGTATAACTCTCCACACGTAGAATAATTCAATCATCTCCAATTCTGGATTCTTGAGGAAAGTGGGTGGGTGCAAAGTTCTAGAGCCAGAAGTTCAGTGTCACCTCAAAATACACACAAGCATGACCAAGGCCAGTAAAAGCTTCTCAGTACCCCCACAGCCAGGTCTGCTTGTTTTCATGACCATTGCAGATTCAGCCCTTGGTTCTACAATCAATAAAGCTGCATCCCCACAGGGAGGATTCTAGGTATGGCCACAGTCATTCCGTGGCTCTGAGTTCAGTTAGCACATCTTGGCTACCACGTGGCTATTGATCTCTTTTATCCTCCAAATGGTGGCTAAAGGCAGACAGACTACTTTGGGATCCACCCATGGCCTGTGCTCACTCTTCTTGCCTGCTCAGGAGCTGTCTGTGAGAGGGCAGGTTGGTGCAGGTGAACATCACACTCCAAAACACACCAAGAACTGTGCCAGTGACTCAAGCCCATCAAACTGCGTATTTTTGCAGCCATTCCTCTGGCTAAGAAACCCAGGAACTAGTTTGAATCGTATTAGTAATCTTAAGTCTTAGATCTGATCTATTGCTAATAAACTTTTTTCCAGTAGTGACCAGACAGCAAAACTTTCTTTTCTCTCACAACACAAGCTGTTGCATATTGCTGCCAAAACACAGAGCTAAAAGGCTTTGCTTGATTGATCCAAAAGCAACTCAAGCCAGCAAAAGTCTGGAAAATGAATAAAAAGCAAACCAGGAAACCTCACTGCACCACTGTGCGATTCCTTTATTTATCCCTGCCTTCAACATCATGCCCAATTTGAACTGGAAGAGGGATTTGAAGAAGAAAGATTAGAATGATCAAACACATGAAATGGTCTTCATATGAGGAGTCACTGAGTCATCCCAGTTTCTTCTGCTTGGAGTATGGCATTGGGTATGACAAAGGTCTGTAAAATCTGGAGTGGCCAGTAGTGTCTGAGTGTTGACTGACAGCTCACTGCCTTCTTCAACACAAGAACCAGGAGCCTGGTCTGCTGCATAGAGAACTAGATTTTCACCCAACACTTAGAGAGTTCATGGAGCTTTAATAAATTGCTATCTGGATGCAAAAAGTTTAAATGGATTTGAGGGGAAAGTGGAAATAGAACTCCCTTGGGTTACAAAACAGAGAAGCCTCATCAGGGCCAGGAAATCCCCTGAGCTGAAAATAGTCAGAGACTGAAAGAAAAACATTATTGAATGTGCCTGCTCTTCTCTCATCTTGATTTCTCAGGGTCACTGCAGGGAACAGAGCACTGGGCTAGATGGTCAGGGTTCTGAACCAATTTGGCCATCCAGATGTCCTTGCTGGTAACACAGACAGACTAATGTTGACATACTGTACCTTCACAGTCAGGGCTGAAGTCACACTAACAATGGCCCAGTGGGAACCACACTGTTTTCAGATGGATCCCTGGTCCGGCACTGCACTGGGAAGAGGTTGGCGCACCCTAGCACCTGCAGGGCAACCAGGTGTCTATATCAGTGTTACCACATCTAAACAACATCAAATTATTGCACCACCTTAGACAAAGCACAAGGAATGTGGAAATGATCCCGGTGACTGCACAGTAGATCATAACCTTGAGTTAACACAGCAAAAATAAACTCAGCATTGTGTTTGTAGCTAGTTTTTTAATACCTTTCAGAGGTGTATAGCATGTGGATCCTCTCCACGCCTTAGCACTGAAGCTCAGAATCCTCCCTGATCCAATTTTCTATTTAATTTTTGCTGGTGATATTACACAGCATTTGGGAATAAGGGAATAGGGAAGGGTGAGCTATTGCTGCACGTGGGATTTGAAAAGCTGTTTCAGTCAGTTTTCTCTTCTGACACAGGAAACAGTGATTTATTGGTGAAATGCCTAATGCTGCTGGGAAGCTCTGCTGAAGTCCTGAATTTGTGTGAATATTTCCCACATGAGAAAAGCCCAGATGGGAAATAGTCACACAATGGGAGGAAGAAACCTGGAAAGCAGTAAAGTCAACAGAGATTTAATAGTAATAGTGTGCAGTGAATTGGACACACAGTAAAGAGTAATTCAGTAGTGAAACAGACCAAAGCTGTTTTGAGTTGAGTCACCAGAAGTTCTATTTCAGATGCTGGAATGTAGGATTAATTTCTGGGCATGTAGTTACCTGAAAGACTACGTAGCTGGAATGAATTCTAAGGGCAGAAAAGCTTTGGAGGGAAGAGTGAGCAGTTTCCAATAGCACATCCTGAGGGAGCAGTGGGTGAGCAGGCTGCACAAGGGCAGAGCTATCTGCAGGATCCCAGTGCTGAGCTGAGGGGCCCACAAAGTGCACAGGGCCCTATCCCTAAAGGCAAGGAAATGTTGAAAAAAGCAAGTTAGAGAAAAGTTACGGAGGAATTTGCTGAAAGCAGGATCTGTCAGAAGAACGGAACAAGTAACGGAGACATTTGGGACTGCACAAAAGGAGTAGAAGGCACAGCTGGAACACTCCATACTGGTGGAGGCATGGACTTGAAATTTTAAGACTTTCCCAGTGCTGCGCTGTAGAGAATGCAAATCCATGATCTTCTGAGTAATGATGATGCAAAGCATGCAAAGGGAGACCTTAACAGATTTCCAGTTGGAGTGAGACACAGACCTCTTCAGATCAAAGCGTACGTCACAACAGAACATCTACCCTCAGCATACTGAGGAGTGGAGAGAGTTGGGAAAGCTTGCACTTCCCAGATTGAATACACAAAGCAGATACTATACCATTTAAAACAGTGCAGTATCACTGAACAGAAACTACTTCCAAAATCTTACTACCTCATGCCTGCACTGTTAGCTACACATAACAAACTGCTAAAATGCAGGCTTGGTGCAGAAGAAAAGAAATCTACAACACTCTTAGTATTCTGATTATTTTTTTTTTTCCACTAGAGATTTTATGCTAGTATTTTAACGCCCCCAAATCTTAAAGGTAAAATATTAGGGGATATTAGCCAAATCAGACTCCCTCACTCTTCAAAGTGCAGAAAGTCATAATTACTAGAAATCTCCAATGCATATGAGGCTCCTGTCATGAATGTTTGCCATTATCTCTTTCACTGTAGAGATTATCACATATCTTTTCATCAGCAAGCTCAGCCTGGGTAAAGAATTAACAAACAGCTCCCAAAATAACAGGGATCCTTAAAATCATCACAGATGCCCCTTATCTGAAGCAGAAAACGCAGGGTCTGAAGGACAGTGTCAGAGTTTGAGCTTTAACACCTTATTTCTTAGATCTTTTTGCTTTTCCAGACCACTAGCATTAATTTAACCTAGTAAGCTGTGTGCATGTCTGACTTTCAGTTTGCAAGGTAGATCTCTGCAGTGTGGCTTTGCGATGATCCCCCCTTGAAAGACTGAATGTGAGTAAAACCAGAAATTTAAGAAGTCTGGATCAGCATCAGGCACTGGTGAGCACTGTGTGTATCTACTGCTCTTGTTCAAAGCTGGGATAAGAGTGGATTGTTATCTTTGAGTTTATTATTCTGCAGATCCACAAACTCTGGTAAATAATATAAGTTACAACTGAAGCTTCAGGAAACATGGTTCTGGCTGTACTGAACTTTGTAAGTCAGGAGTAACCAGGCTTCAGGCTAGCTTCTGCAGCTGTTCTCATTTTCATTTCAATCATGTTTAAGGAAGCACAAATATTTAGTTTCTTCTACTGGTTTTCAATGAAGAAATAAAGAAAGTATATATAAAAGAATGGTTTTGCACTGGTATTAAAAGGAAAATGTGCCTTTTATATATTAACTGCTATTACAACTCCTTACTCCAGTGGCATTCGGAGAGCTGACTGGAGCATCAAGCATTTTCTGTTTCATGTAGCAGCAAACTCTTGACGATTAGAAACAGCCTCCTGCTGGACATAGGATGCCACTGGCAACATGATAAAGGAATCCTGAAGAAACAATGCAACTTTGACGTTTACCACTTTAATTTTCATATTTTATACACCTTTTTTCAAGGAGGCTTGTGGGCTGGTGAAACATAGCAGCTGTGAAGACTGCTGCTGTCTTCACTCAGATGTACTGACTTTGTGGGATCCCAACAGCTCTCCAGGGGAGTACCAAAACCTTACTGTGCAATCTTGGGGATTATGTCTGTTTGCATACCTGATCCTAGACAGGAGGAAATGAAACATAACCAGCCTGTGGTCTACAGGGGGGGAAGAACAGCTTTGCACCCCAAGCACGACTGGGTCCAACTGAGAGAGATCAGCTTCATGCCACAGACTGCTGAGCTGCAGCTCCTGGCTTTTGTTTTCCTCCAGGTGAAAGGAAGATTACATCAACTGAAAGGCCCTCTGAGATGAAAAAGCCCCTAAGCCATACCAATATCACTGGCTGTAATATTAACATTTCACTCCAAACGAGTGCTGTTCCGAGAAGGGCAAAGCATTGTTTTTCTATGCCCTCCTTCAGAATAAGCCAGCAATCCTCACAACAGTTTCAGAGGTTAATGTGACAGCTACACACATTCACCACAGAAAATTCAGACATATCTTTGTTAAGCAACTAAGAAAGGATTTCTTTCAAGGCTGTGTGGCTTTTGAGCCTTGAAAAATCTTATTAGTCAGATAGGGAGAAAAACATATATCTGAGCAACCCATTCCAGGAACTGTAAAGAGAAAGAGCACAATTATGCTGAGCTGCATGGCCAAAAGTTTAACAGATCAGACCCGTGTGCCCTAACACAGTTAGTCTCACTCTGACTTGCTGAGCTGCTTTAAGCTCTCTGTCAAAACGGCATGAGCCCCGGCAATTCATTTCACGAGCATGAGACGCGGGTGTAAGGCAAAGCTGATACGAGGTAGGAGTCGCGGGATCAGTAAGACATGACTCTCATGTCTGAACAAGGCTTTGGGCTGAGCAGAGCTGGCTTAGAGCAACTTTCTCATCACAGAACAGCACAGATAAAGGCAGCAATTAAAATACGCTCTGTGACCCTCTGGTCCTTACTGCGGGGGTAACCAGCACACTCCACAGCCACTGCAAGGCCTTTTCCATATGCCTGTACCATCACTACCAAGAAATATTAGTGGTAAAATTCCTTTGTAAGACAAGTTCCCAAAAAATTCTGTAGAAAGGCAGCTTCCAAATTTTACAATTCTATCACTATTAGGAAGGTCTTTTTTCGAACACCTCCTTTTGAAATGAACCCCAAGAACTGGAACAGCTCTGAAATCTCAGTGGTTCTTCTAAAAAACTAAGCAGCCACTCTTCTCCCATTTCTTTACTTTTTAAACCATGAAACAAAAACTCCTCATCTTAAGTAGTCACAATTTAAAACTGAATGTTTTTGCCTCAGGAAGCAGTCATACAAATGAAAACCAACATTGTGCAATACTGCAGTCTCGACCCCAGTTTTGTTACAACACTTATGTGAATGTCTTCAGTCCAGCAGTTAGAGCTGCTTCTAACTGGCCCGCAGGGCAGAAACCTGTCTGCTCCTTCCCCACAAGGTGTACAATCACATAGTGGCTGGAAAGCTGCTGTACGTTTAAGAAAAATGAAAGAGATTCAGAGATCTGATCTAGGCTTTGTATCACAGATCTGAAGGACTCTGGAAACCATTCAGTGTCTCACCCATGTACAGCATGGGGAGAACTCTCCTCTATGTTATGCAGGGGCTGTGAAGCTTCATTTCTCCACTATTTTCAGGAAGGCCCCACAATCCCTACTATAGAAGCATAAGAGCAATGCAAAATGCCATGAGACTGCACCATGCTGTATGCAAGCAAAGCCAGCCATGGGATATCTGGATATATATATGAAAAGGTTCCATAAAAATTGTGTAAAAGTTGTGCGTGTGCATGAACTCCTCTAAATGTCTGTGCAGGCTGGGAGGGTGCATGCAGAAATGAGAGATTGCAAGAACAAGCAACACCATTTAACTCACTCACAGATAGAGGTGTGCATTTAAGCACACCTCTCAGGTAAAAAAAAGTAGCGTTCAGATATGTGCTTTGCACACTAGCCATCAGTAGTGCAAAATGTGTTCCAAGTATTTACTTACTTAGCTAAGTACTACTCTGTAAACAACGGCATCAACTTGTTCTAGTATGTATTCCCTGAGGGAAGGGGGAAAATAAACATTTCGGTCTCAGGGCCAACTGTTTCCTTTAACATACATGCACAACTGACTTGGATTTCCACGGCATCTTGTTCTGAATAATTGCATTTGCTTTTGAACAGCTTTGTTTATTTGTGTATTCTGTTAATGTGTTCTGCACCTCAGGCATGTACTTTACAAATGCAAATTCCTTGGCTTACTGTGGTAATTAAGGGCTTTTAAAGGCTAATTTTGGACGATTTTGCAATGGTAAAAAGCACATTAGTTGATATCCTTTGCCAAGAGGATGTTCCATATCGTTTCAAAAAGGTGCAGGGCATTCCCACCTCCCACTAAATCAGCTGGGCTCAGACAGCCAGAGGGAAGACCCCAAAGCCCTGAGCCTGGCAAAGAAGAGAGAAACCAATCAGCCTGCTCCAAAAAACAGGTGTTCCAAGAGTAAGCAGGAGCCAGGGCAGAGAGTGACTGGTGTCTTTTATCGGGACATCAGTAAAGCCTTTGACACAGTAGTCCACAGCATACTTCTCTCCAAATTGGAAAAATATGGATCTGATGGGTGGACTGTTCTGTGGATGAAGAACTGGCTGCAGGATTGAATCCAGAGAGTGGCAGTCAGTGGCTCCATATCTGGATGGAAATCAGTGATGAGTGGTGTCCCTCAGGGGTCGGCTTTGGGACTCATACTCCAGTATCTCTTAACATTAATTACACTGACAATGGGGTTGAATGCAGCCTCAGCAAGTTTGCAGATGACACCAAGCTGTGGTGTGGTCAACACACCAGAGGGACAGCATGCTATCCAGAGAGAACAAGACAGGCTTGAGCAGTGGGCCAAATCTCTTGAGGTTCAACAAATCCAACTGCAAGTTCTCACATCTGTGTCTGGGCACCCCCCAAAATCAATACAAGCTGGGGATTAAAGGATTGAGCACAGTTATGCTCAAAGGACCTGGGCGTACTTGATGGATGGGAAGCTTGCAGTCCAGAAAGCCAACTGTTTCCTTGGTTGCAGCAAAAAAAACGTGGCCAGCAGGACAAGGGAGGTGATTTTGCCCCTCTACTATGCACTGTTGAGAGCTTACCTGGAGTACTGCATCCAAGTTTGGTCATCAGTACAGGAGACACATGGACGTGCTGGAGTGCATCCGGAGGAGGGCCACAAAAATGATCCAAGGGATGGAGCACATCTCCTCTGAGGACAGGCTGAGAGAGCTTCTGCCTGGAGGAGGCTTCAAAATGACCTGATAGAAGTCATTCAGTATGTAAAGGGGAGCTACAGGAAAGAAAGAGACAGACTCTTTAGCAGGATCTGTGGTGACAGGATAAGAGGAAATGGTTTCAAACTAAGGAGAACAGATTTAGTTTGGACATAAGGAAAAAGTATTCTGCAGTGATGGAGATGAGGCACTGGAACAGGTTGCTCAGAGAAGTGGTGGATCCCACATCCCTGAAGACTTTCAAGGCCAGGCTGGACCAGGCTCTGAGCAACCTGATCTGCCTGTGGATGTCCCTGTTCATTGCAGGGGTGCTGGATGAGATGAACTTCAAAGGTCCCTTCCAACTCTAAAGACTCTATGATTCTATGAACCTGTACACCATCCTAAAAAAGAGGGAGAGTACGGTTGCACAAGAAGATAGTGGTTTGTTTAGAAGAGCTGGGAAGGGTTGGGGAGGGTTCTCAATCAAGAGTTAGCTCTCATTTTCTGTTGGACAGGCAGAAAAGGACACAGGGGCCAAGCTTTGGTGCTGACCGCCATCTGTTCTGTCAGCTCACTACGGTGAATCTCAGTTTTTAGTTTCTGCCATTAGCCACCAGCACCAGGTTCTGATCTTCATACGTCTAACCTAATGCCTGGAGTCATTTGGTGCTCAGTAATTTATAAGACGTGCTTTTGCAAGACTCATAGAGGATGGTATCTGCCACTGAGGATACTCTTGGGGATCTGCAAAAGTTAATTCAGGCTCCATCTGCACAGCTGAATCCCCTGAAGTTCCTTGCTCTTTCATACAGCCCATCTTCTACCTGCACAGGCACTGGGTTTCTCTACCCAGGGAATTTCTGAATGAACCAATGGCTGCAACCCATAGATGTGTACAAAGCATGGATAAGATGTGCGTGAAATATGTATTTTGGAAAGCCAACCACTGTCACGAGGCTCAGTGTCCTATACAGGGGCCCACACCTACATCAGAAACCTTTTGTAGATCCATAAATCAAAAATAGCTGGAGGCAAGTATTTGGAGAGGGATTGTGGGAGCACATCCCAGATAGGTGTTTGTAAGAGTCACAGAGCCTTAAGATGTTTCCAAGTAGGAATTCTATGGGAAAAAAAAAAAAACCAAAAAAAATAACAGAAAGTGAACAACTTTTGACAAGGACTACTAGACATTTTTGAAGAAAGAAATCAAAGTTTGTTATAAGTTTAAGCTATAGTATAGGACTTGCCCGTACTTCAAACATGTCTCATTTTCCTGGCTGCTGTCACAAGGAACACAGATCTGAGAAGGTAAGCTAGGCTAACTCAGATCCAATGGAGACAATCCTGAAATGGTTTTCCTGGCTGGATTAAGAGATTTTGTAATAATTCTAGAGGGCTTTTTTGGTCTTAGTTTGGGAATTGTTTTGGAGTAGGCAGAAAATATGCAGAATTCATTCAACAGACAGACTAATAAATAAAAATGGTTTTGACAAATGCAAGTATGTCCTCACTAGTATGTCCTTGTCTCATAGCATCAACCTCAAGTACCAATCCTGTTTTGACCACCCAGCTACAAAAATCCTTGCATTTCATCATAACAATGCCCTATTTATCTCAGAATTGCATGGGTTGGAAGGGAACTCAAGAGATCGACTTCAACCCCCCTGCTAAAGCAGGTACCTTACAATAGTTTGCACAGGTGGGCATCCACCTGGATCTTGAATAACTCCACAGAAGGAGACTCCACACCATCTCTGGCCAACCTGTTCCAGTGCTCTGTCTAGAAGTTCTTCTGTATGTTAGTACAGAACTTCCTGTGATCAAGTTTTAGGCTGTTACTCCTTGTCCTACTGCTGCACACCACTGAAAGGAGCCTGGCCTCATCCATTTGCCTCCCAACTCCCTTTAGATATTTATAAATATTAATCAGATCCCCTCTGAGCCTTCTTTTCCCCAGGCTGAACAGACTCAGGTTACTCAGTGCTTTCCCATAAGGGGGATGCTCCAGACCCTTAATCATCTTTGCGGCCCTTTGCTGGACTCCTTCAAAGAGATCCCTCTCATTTTTGAACTGAGAAGCCCAGAATGGGACACAGGATTCTAAATGTGGCTTCATCAGGGTAGAGCACAGAAGAAAGATTACCTTTCTTGGCCCATTGGCCATGCTCTTTTTAATGCACCCCACTGGTTATGGATTTTCTTGATCACAGGCCAGCTGAAGGTTTGTTCCTTTTTTGCTTTGCTGGAGTATAATTAATTCTCCTCCAGATGTCTGCAGTAAGATTGCTTTTGCTCCTAGAACAAAATCTAACTGCAGTGCCCTCTGTAAGACACACCAAATCCAATGTACTGTGCCTATTGGCCAAGTATGACTGCAGCCAGGTCGACCACTCCAAAAATAAAAATATACCGAAAGAAAAAAAAAAAAGAAAAACTTCTAAAGAAATATATTTTCAAGTAAGAATAATTTACATCTATCTTCATCTGTCTAGAAAAGTATCACTTACAGGGACAATCTGATCAAGCTTCAAGCACCCTGCATCTCTCCCAGTATTGCTTCTTCCTGGCAACTGAGAGCTTTGTCTAGAGAAAGGATCTCTTCCTGCATCATGCTGAGTTCTGCTGTGGGTTTGGAACTCACTCCTCTGATCAAACTGCAATCCTGGGCTGAATGGCAGTCCGCAAGACCAGAGACTTTCTTATCTAAGTCCTCTCAAATATTTCAAAAAGAATGGCTTACAGTAGAATAATTCTCTTCATTTCTGTTTTCTTCTGAAAACTTTTACCAGTAATGTTAACAAAATATAGTTCAAAAATCCAAGCAAAATGCAT
This sequence comes from Odontophorus gujanensis, assembly GCA_013399175.1. NCBI lineage: Eukaryota > Metazoa > Chordata > Aves > Galliformes > Odontophoridae > Odontophorus > Odontophorus gujanensis. The sequence goes on from VXAB01011022.1 coordinate 46,930, forward strand.
GACCTGACTCTAAAAACAATAAAATGGCAGAAGTCTTAACTGTTTTTATCGTACTGAAATCAAAAAACAGGGACAACCTAAGGACCCTGCGCATTATCTGGGTTTTTTTAGGTGGCTAAGCACAGGTTCTTGTCAAAATGCAATGTCCAGTTCTGGATGTTGAGCACATAATAGCTTTATATAGTCGTGATGAATATTGAGTTTGGTGAGTTTTCAGTTGAGCAGTGAACATGGAAAGAGTCAAAATTCATCCATTCTTTTGAAAAGACTGAACTAAGTGACATTGTCAAAATCAAGTGAGTCAATAGCTAAGCCTTAAAAATACATGTTGCTGAGTTTTTGATTTCCACATCAGATGACTTTTAACATTTTAGTTTGAAAATATCTAGCCAGCCTATTTCTCATTTCTAGTCAGTTCCTTTCCTACGGAGATGGAGACAGGAAAATTCAAAATTCAGACATGCCACGAGAGATTCTGTTATGCTTATGTAAAAGAAGTACTTAAATTGATCAGTAAAATCACAGTTCTGGAATTTTCCAGCAAAAAGTTAAGGCTTTGGGGGGTACAGATAACAAGTAGACTCATAATTGTTCACAGGAATTGCAAGTTGTAAAATTTGCTTATCAACATTAAACAGGGCAGAATTTGGCCTTACCCTGCATGAAAATAACAGAAAAGGACAACAAAACCTTTCATATGAAGTTTAGATTAAATGGGAACTGCAAGCTGCATAGCTCAGGTCAGGAATCCTAAACCTTCCAAGAACAGAGAGGACCTCACTTCAAGGGTGTATGTTCAACCTCTCCTGTATCAAACAACTCAGGGTTGTTTGGACCTGGTACTTCGCATCAAGGCCACAGAAATTGTAATTCTGATTGTAGAGAGGATGCAACTTCTTGATGGAACTCAAGCAAACCTTCATTACCTTAATGAAGCACAAATACATAGGTTGCTCTAAAAGTAACAGCTCCTATTTATTTCCACGGAAACTACAACAGATACAAAGAGCACAATAACACTATTTGATTGAGCACATTTTCAGCTATAAAACACTTATTTTTCAGCATAGTCACCACCATTAGCTGTGTATTTTCACTAGCCACGAACAGGAGCCTGCATGCCATGCTGCTAAAAATCCGCATCAGTGGAGGTGACCCATTGTTGCAATCACCACTGCTGAAATGTACCACTCATCGCCTCACTGTGCTCATGCCCACTGTTGATCTTCATAAACATTCAGCAAGTGTAGATGTATGGGTGCAGGCTTTTTCCACATGCAGGAATTCAATGACACACCTTTGCTTCATACACACTTCCATGTCAGGTATCACTTTGTCAGACTGCCCCTCTGCTGCCATCTGTTGCACAGCAACAATATGTAATGGAGTATTGGTGGGAAGGTTCAACCTCTACTGCCAAACCACCAACATCTGACTCTGACATTGTGTGCCAACACAATAAACTAGGAGGTACTGCTTCCAGAATAGTCCTCAAACTATAGTATTTTCTATTTTTCATAATATAGAAAGGATTAAACAAACATGATAGGTCTCCTCCTTTTGGGATCAGTGCGTTAAGTTTTCCTTTGAATTGTGTTCTATACATCATATGATGTATATGTGCACTGTACCTTACAGACAGTCATGATATTTTTACTCTGGATTGGATAAGGAATTAGATGACACAGATTTGCAAGGGGTAAATAATCAACTGAGTGATTATACCATTCTATGTACATTTTGCGATCACCTTCAGCACACTGCAGAACGAATCCCTATGGAGCTAACATTTGTGAAAACACTCTGTAGTTCTCAGATGAAAGACGCTACAGGAGTGCAAGACATTATTATCATTATTCAAACTGTAAGACTGAAATAAAGCATGAAACTACTGTGAGAGTGACTCTGGGGAGATGGGAGCAAGGCAGGAATACGAGGGAAGGTGAAACTGCAGCTGGCATTCTCATTTGCTGCCATTAGCATGGATCACATAACTCTATATGGAGAAGCATTTTCTAATTCTACCTTGGGAGGGAAAGGAGGAAATGAGGAGTATTTATTCCATGTCATTCAGAAAGGACCTTAAAGACCTATTTATCATGCTGCTTCCTTTGGGGAGTTTGCTATAGGGTTTTGATTTCAACTACGATATACCAACTGTTGGAAGAGAAAAAGAAATCCTGAACAGTGTCATCCCTTCCTCCTTCCTACACTGAGTTTCATATCAAATTATGTTATTCCATTTCCTCTTCCTATTAGTAACGGCGAAACACATCTGCCCATACAAATATACACAGCAAGGTCTCTAAGAGGTTTGAATATTTTTGTCTGAAGAGCCAAGAGTGCAAGGTGGCCTTGATCCTGTCTAGAAAGGCCTGAATATGTTTTACTCTCTCAGCTGGGATTCTCATTTATTTAGACCAAAATTCAGTTTGATTTGTTCAGCTCTTTAAAGATGAACAGGAGAGCTAAAATGGGACATGACTTTCATTTAATAATAGTCATCACAGTTCCTGCTCTTTGACATGCAGGTCCTACTCCTAAATGCAGATATCCCTCTTTACAGAGGAGCAATAGTTTGAAATACCAACTAATTGCATCTACAGTTACTATCCAATCAGTCTTTCAGTAACAAATAAGCATTATTTCCTATTTCAAAAAGGCATGACCAGTAATAGAAACCAGGTTTTGGAGCATCCCCATTGAAGACACCAAAAGCAGACGTGCTTTGGTATAACCCACATGAGAAAGCATCAAAATGAGAATTTGGAGGAAAAAAAAAAAAAAAAAGGTAATTAAACTTTCCAGTACAGAATTTCACCAAAAGCTAAGTCCTTACATGGTTTGAAGAGGGTAAGCTTCATCTAAAGTCAGCAGAGTTATGGCCGTTTATCTCAGCGAGAGGTTGTGCCCATTTTTTCCAGGCTTCTTGCAGCAGAATGATGTGCAAGAACAACTCAAGACCAAAACAAGCTGTATCTGTTTGGTTGAAAATATTTGAAGATATTGATAGGCATCAACAAACTGATTTTCCTGAGCACCTCAATGCAAAAGCCTTGGCTGCTTAATCTGTATCAAAGACACAGGTAAAAGTGCTACCGTACATTACTAGTGAAAACACTATTAGAATAAATTCACCTTGCGATTGTGGCAAATACACTCTGGTTAGATAGAACATTTGCATTGCACCACAGGTCAGAATCCCTTAGTGGAGCTAGGCAGATGACACTGAGGTAAGTAATTACAAATTGCTGCTTTTGCCATCCTTTTCAATCCAGTTGGTCCTGTTGATTTGTTGGCTGCCTCAGATTTAGTGGGATTTCACAGGTCTAGCAATCACAGAATAGGTAGCTGTAAGCTAATAGCTAGTAGCCATTTCAAGAGTTTGTGACACTAGAATTTTAATCCTGTATCCATAAAAGAAAGAAAGAAAGAGAAAACAAAGGACTGGGAGATTGTGGTTTGATTATTTATTTTACACTTTTCCTCCTTCACTGCCTTACTTAAAAAGGTGGTTGCAAACAGAAAACGATGTGCTTAGTTGAAAAGATCGCAGTCTTAGGAAAATGGCAGCCAAAATCTTCTCTTCCTTTATCTCCTCCACTGCCCTGCACCTCTACACAAGTATGAAACAAGAAAGAGAGCTGCATTTAAAACATAGACTGGAAAGGGGAATACAGCAGAAGTAACTGGAGAAAGAGAGAAGCATTTAAAGTAATATTTCACAAGACATCAATCAGTTCTACAGAATTTCCCCTTAAAAGTCCATTATAAAACATTAATTGTGATTTTATACACTAAGTGGCAGGGTATACTCCTCCTCTGTATTGAATTTAGGAATAAAAGAAATTGCCAGCCTGTGTTAAGCTCTGGCAAAGGCATTTCACTGCTGCCTTTGGCTACAGAATTCCAACTCTTCAGCTTTATTCACATTCAAATGTTCACGCTGATAACTCACTTCTCCTCATCTGGAGGAATAAAGGGGGCTCTGGTGCCTGATTCCACTTTCAATTATGCTGCCGCTACTCCAGAGTAACTCCAAGAAGTCAAGTTTCACCAGTATGGTAATCAGCCCATGAGCAGATGTGGTCCAATGGCTGCTCTGACAACTTGTCAGTCAAAGGTTTTTCCATCAAACTGGACCAGTTTGAAAGGATGACATAAAAAGCAGTGCCTGGATGGCCCTGTATGCTCCCAGCACAAAGAGGAATAGGTCTGACCCAACTCTTAAGACCATGAGCACCTCATCCCCAGAAGGCCTCTTGGCGCCTCAAGCAGTGATGTGGATGAGGAGGGGAGAGGCTGGGGATCAGGCCAGGGCTCAGACGAAGAGCTCAGAGGGGAGAGGCTGAGGCAGCACTCAGTAACACCCACAGCCCAGTCCCGGGAAGTCAACCCTGGAATCCTTGGTGAAATGCAACCTTGACTCATTGAGACTTCTTGAAAACATCAACTGTGAAACATAGCCTAAGGTCTGTCTGCATCCTCACAGCCAGGGGCCAGAGCACTGTCCAGAGTCCACAGCCAAATGTTCGCTTTCTAAGACTTGAAAATATTCCCAGTCTAAGTTGTTTTCTTGTACACAGGCCCATATCCAGCATGGGTGTGTAAATCAAATACCTCTAAGAGTCTCTTATAATTTGTCATCTATTTGCAAAAATTTAGGAGATATTACCAATGAAAACCTTCAAGATGCTGTATCAGTTCTGGCATATCTGGACAAATTTGATTACTATAAGGATTTCTCTTCCCAGTCTTGCTATGAGAATTCATGCAGTCTTGAAGAGAAACTAATGAAAAGGGACTTTCTAAAATAGAAACCTAAAATCTGGATCTATAATGAGACACGTTGAAGAAGAAGCCATGTATTAAAAGTTTTGATCACTAAAGAACTTCTGCAATAACAACAGTAGTTCACCCATTCTAGAAAAATCTTTTAATGGTTCAGGCTAAAGAAAGGTCATGTCCCAAATGTGTACTCACATCTTCTCACTAAACTTGATTCCAAATGAGCCAGTGTAAATTATGAAGAATGTTAGTAATCCAAAAGCAAGAAACGGAGTCAGAGAATAAAGGCTAAAACAATAAAGCGATTCTCTAGGTGGGTCTTTATAAAAGTGTCTGAATAAAGGATGGTCTTTCTACAGATGAAGTTTGTTTTCTTAAGATTGCCTCACAAAAATGCCCTAAGCCTTCAAATTCCAAGCAACAGGTATTAATCTAAAGTGTAATTACAGTGGAAATTATTAATTTGGAGGCTTATTTTCCCCCAGCCAGCTGTACACCTGTACACAGGCTATAAATGTAGCATGATGCATTGTTGTGTCAAAGAAGCAAAATTCTGTATTTAAATCTATCCCAAATACCCGCTTTTTAGCAGGAGTTTCTAGCTAACACAACGCTTGTTCATTTTCATCCTGTGTAATTAGCTATCAAATTACTTTCATTTAAAGCAGTTAATGCAATTCTATTTGCAGTTATCATGTGGTCAGGATAAACTGATACTGTATGTCTAACAATAATATATCAGAAGGGACTGAACACAGAATAAAAATTAATCTATATTCAGTGCTGCAACATACACAAGGAAAGAAAAGAAATGGGTCACTGCCTGAACCGTGCTAGTGGTCTAGCCCCACACCAGCCAGAAAAACAAGGGCTTTCTGGTTGACTTCAGGGACTTAAGAGTTTCACTGATCATTTCTACGGAAAGCCTGTGTAGGAGTTACTGTGACAAACAGCTGAAACAGAAAAGATTTGTGGGTTTTACGTGTCTCTCTGCATCAGGAGCACATATCAAAGCAGAATATGTTTTAGTATTACAAGGCTAGACTTTCAGCCTCCTTGTATCTCCAGGTCTAAGACCTGGAGATCTAAGGCAGAAAGTGGGACAGAGAAGCCCTACATCTCCCATTGAAACTTAAACCTTTTCTTGTGTTTTCCTGTGCCTGCACAGCCCTGGCACACTCTGGTGAGCTGCAGCTTTGCCTTTGGAACTGCTGAGTAAAACAGCCCTCTCCCTCTCCTCATCCTCTCCTCTCCCTCCTCCCTTCTCTCCTTCTCCCTCCTCATTAAGGAACTGGAAAGCTTATTTCATTTCACATACTGCAAATATGGTTTTTCAGAGGAAAGCATTATCAAGCCAAAAGACTTTTGTAAATTCCAACTGCTTTTCTTCTGAATGTTTTTAGCTCTCTCTAGACTGCTACCGCAAATAAAGTACAGTAACTACTGTAGTAATGGTTATTCCAGTGAGTCCAAAACCAAATAAAAATATCTGTTTAAAAGGTAAACGATACAGAACAAAGAAAGGAGGCAAGGAGGTAGTATGGAGAGACAGCTGAATTTCTAGACAGGTATCAGTGTACATAGTCCTGAAGAAGAGTAATTAGGAACTGAATTGAACCAAGAACTGTACACAGGGTGAATCATGGAAGATAAGGAAGAGAAACTGACTGTCCCCCTACTGAACTCAAAAAAGACACCAGTGGGACACTGCTGTAATTAGCCATTTTGAAAGCCCAGTGGCAGCTGGGCAAGGCTGTCACTTCTGGCAGAATGAGCCCATGCAACGACAGTGGTACTCTCTCATCCTCTTCCTACCAACTTTCTTCCTTCCCATCAAGAAAGCAAGATGGGAAAATACACTTCCATTATAGACTGAGAATAATGGTATCCACAGATGGAGCTGCATTTCCTCATGAAAACCATGGCTTTCTGTGAAACACAAAATTCAGTTTCCAATGAGGCTTCTGAGGAACAAGTGTCTAATCTGCAGAAATGCTTCCAGCCAAGAAGAACAGCTGAAAGAAACAAGAAATAACCAACTTAACTGAAAATCTAAGGGCAACATGCTACTGTAGTGAAGAGGAAAGAAAGAAAGAGGAAAAAGAAAAAAGCAACAAAACTTACTATATATCTGTATAGTAACAAAAAATAAAAATAAAAAATCTGTAATTGTATATGGTGCAGACAAATAATGATTTCATGCCAGCTCTATCTTTGCCAGCCATACAAACATGCTTAGCATCAACCTACAAACATTCTGTATTCACATATGCTGAAATTTAAGTGAGTAGGTTTCACTGATACTTGCTTCTCAGTTGTTTATCACAGAACCATAAAACAGCTTGAGTTGGAAGGCACCTCATTAGATTCACAAGGGCCCACTTTTTGTGTTTGTCAGGGTCCCTTGGGATGGCATCCCTTCCTCCTGCTGTATCAATCTCATCACTCAGCCTGGTGTCATCAGCAAACTCATTGAGGGCACACTCAATCCCATCATCTGTGACACTGACAAAGACGTTAGAGTACCAGAATCAAGACAGACCCCTGGGTGACACCACTCATTACCAGCCTTCTGCCTGAACACAGACCCACAACCCACTGGCTGTGACCTGTATCGACAATTCCTTACCAACCCAATAGTTTACCCTTCAAATCCATGTCTCTCTAATTTAGAGATTAGGATGTAGTGGGGGTCCACATCAAAGGCCTTGCAGAAGTTTGGGTTGCCTTCCCCTTGCCCACCAATGCTGCCACTCCGTCATAAAAGGCCACCAGACTGGTCAGGCCTGACCTTCCCCTGGTGAAGCCATTCTGGCTGTCTTGGATTACCCACTTATCCCTCACATACCTTAACATGTCTCCCAGAAGGATCTGTTCCACGATCTCAGGCACAGAGGTGATGCTCACCAGGCTGTAGTTCCTCAGGTCCTCCTTCCTCCCTTTCTTGTTAATGGCAGTGATGTTTCCCTTTTTCCCCGTCCATGGGGGCTTATCCTGATAGCCAAGCTCATCAGCATGCTCACATTGCAGAAGGAGTTAGCTAAGCATTTAACTTTCCAAATTTGCAAGTATACTGTTCATCCAATTTGATTCCAGTTGGAAAGTGAAAACAGTTGCATTGCAATCCTAATAACATTGAAAAGAGATGAAATAGCTGACTGAGGGCATACAACCAAATCTTAAACATGCACAGGGAAAACACTGAGAGGTCAGTGGGCAAATTCTGACCGTGGTGAGATGCCCACCAAACAGGAGATGTTACCACTTGCGGTTTACAGAAGGAGATGTATGCAGAATGGGGCAAGCCTTAGACAGGACTGTAGTCTGATGCCAGATATTCTCAGCACAAAAGGGAAGACAGAATAGTCCCTTTTACACTGTATATACAAAAGCATGTCAAGGACAGACACCTTGAATAAACTAAGGTTAAAATCAGATTCCTGTTGGAAACTGAGACTGCTGAAATGTAGAGCTCCATTACCCACACTAGAGTCTCTAAGGAAAGAGCTGGCAAAGCTACATCTTTATTCCCACTCTAACTCCCATACTAGCAGTGACAAAGACGACTTCAGGTACACCAGACTTGCACTAATACAGTTGGAAAACAAAAGTCATAAATGTTCTCCACAGGTCTTTGTGGCAAAAACATTCCAATGCCAAAGAGTGAACCCATGCGAACTGTGCTACTGGATTTCTCCTGACAACCTCTGCTGTACATTTTGGCAAGTACACAAGAACCTTTGGCTGGTCACAAATACCTCTGGCATCAACCCAGCCTGCTGAGTAAACCGAACCATTCATTAGAAGTACTCCCAGGCACCAAGGCTGTAACTAATGACATTGCTGATACAGAAGGAGCTGACAACAGAGAAGCAATTCAGGATTATGATATCAAAACATCCTGAGAAACCGGAAAGCGTTAGGGAAATCATCACGAGCTGTGAAAGAAACCCTGAGATACAGAAACAGGCAGATCCTTCCAGAGGCTGTACAACACACAAAAAACTGAGAGCCACAGGGCAGTGGTATAGTCAGTCACTGAAGAACCTCATAAGGGAAATGTAAGAGAAATGGTAAAGAAGGACTGCCCTGATGTCACCAGAATGGAGAGCTACTACATGTGGTTCCAGACCAAGACCTAGGAGCCATGTGTGTGTCTACAGTGTCTGCGACTGAGAATCCAGTGTTACCACCGCAGAAGTCAACATCCTTCAAAACACACTCCTAGCTCTGGTCTCCCAAAAGCCTTTCTAAGCACATCATAGAGGCAATTCTCCATTGGAGGCAAAGCTGCTGCCCCCCGGTATGAAGGGGCTTCAACATCTTTGCTTCTTTACTAGGAGACTTCAGGGGACATAAAGGAGGCAAATCCCAGGGCTGATTAAATCTCATGAAGCAATTCACAGAAGAGGTAACTCCACACTTTCAGTTGAACTAGGAAAAGTAGCATTGCCCTCAGGGGGGCTGGCAATCATCGCAGAAGATTGGGAATTATCTCACGAGACTGGTACGTGTTTCACACCTGGGGGCCCATATCCACATACTGTTCATAAAAACAGAATTCAGAGTGTAAAGGCATGATTTCTCTTTTTCAGCCTACCACTTTAAAAAAACACAAACACAAACCTGGGAAGTGCTGAAAGGTGCGTTTTCTATGTCAGTAACTTAGCCTATATGTTAACAGCAGATTGCTGCTCCAAATCTTGGGAAGAAGACTGTCTGCTAGGGCACAAGGAGAAAGCACAAGCTCAGGGAACTAATGCTGTATTCCAGAAGAAGGAAGAGGCACAATCCAACACCCTCAGCTCAGCCAAGCATCCACCATGCCTTGCAGCAGCAAGTAATTCAGAACCAAAAGGAAATCCAGTGCAACACATCTTCTCCTGGATGCCTGCAAAAGTAACATGAGCAGCATAGACAGCCCAGAGATTGATGTCAAAGACACAGAAGACAAAATTATGCTGCTTATCAGGCAGCGTGGACCATCACATGCCATCAAGGCACTTTCCCAAGGACTAGATAGTTACTCAGCATTGACTGAAGGGCGAGGGAAACATGATTGATTCCCAAGTACAGTTCAGAGAAGGAACAGTGCAGGGAAATGGAACAGAGTGAAAGTCAGCAGCCTGCTTGCCTCAAAAATGTGAAAGATTTCCACAGATCAGAGTGCAAATGGATTTTTATCATGATATCAAACAGCTACATAGCATAAGAGCAAAAGACAATGCCCAAGTTGCACTGGAATACTTGTAGCTATAAATCCAGGGTGGCAAGACAAAAAGCAAACTACAGACAGAAGACATCCAGAGCAACAGAACAAAATAAAAGGCCAAGGGGATGTGGAATGAGCACAATTCAGAAAAGTAGGATTACACCACAACACATCAGGCTATCAAGCTGTGACTAAGAGAATCAGGCTGTGAACTTAAGTATTACCCGGCAGCAGCTCTGGTATGAAACTGCTTCAGACACCTCAGCACCCATACTGCAGAGAGGTAACATAGACAGAGCTCACTGTGCTTCTTCCCAGCAGCCAGCACTTCCACACAAGGATAATAAACACAGCTAGAAGAAAGAAAGCTCTATAGAGCTGGCAGAGGTCACTGCTGAAGTTGTATTCCAAGCCAAATTTTTGTATTTATTGTAGTAAACTGCATGGAGGTGGTGGAGAGTGACCTGATGGAGCTCATGAGGAGCATCTGGAAGCCACTCTGTCTGCACCTGCAGCATCACATAGGTAAGGGTTTCAAACCTATTTGATATTCTGAGCTTGGAGCATTCTCGTTCTCATACAGAATGCAAAATAAGGTGAGGTCTAAGACTTTTCTGTTTGACCCAGAAGAGAAGGACACAGGGCGCAATTGTATGACAGAGTTGCTGCTCACTGCTTGCTGTGGTCTGTGACATCTAAGCACTACATACTGCTCTAGGCTGGCTGTAAAGTTATAGACCCGTGCAGGGTGTTAAGGAGTGCTATGATCTAAGGGGCTGTTTTTGAAGAGCGCATTAAAGCAATTTCTTGAACACTTGCTCATTAAAAATTACACTGCTGTTTCAACAAACTAGAATACTATGTCAGGCTCTGCAAGCATTTATTAGGAAATGCTAAATTGTGCCAAACATCCCCAGCCTGAGTCCCCTACCAAGCCTAGAGATCAGCTCCTGATTTGTCATAAGATGCTGGACTTAACTTCTAAACTCGTGCTGCCAGTTCAGACCAATTATGTAAATGATCTTTATTTGTTTCTCATCTTACTATGCCTCTGCAGAGAAAAAGACCCCCCAAAATGCAATTTATAATTCTTTTTATCCTTCACTTCACAGCCCTACCTGATTTTCTACCCAACTGGCTTTGCTTCTGCTGGATTTTCTGGTTCTTTCTTTTATCCCCTCCCCAGCTGGTAGACTTGGTTTGCCCCTTTCACATCCATTTGAGAGTGCCTACAAGCAAATACAAAGACATTTTCACCTAGGATGTGAAACCAATGGTGTTGCCATGCTCCTGCCGTGACAATGCACAACCTTCTACTGCAGAGGCAGCAAAACAATGGGCTGCCTCAGGCTTTCAGTTTACCAGCAGCTGGGATTTGAGGGTACTGGAGAAACAGAAAGCATGCTTGGCTACGCAGACATGCTATAAGAATGGAAAAGATAGTCAGGAGGGCTCTTGGGAAACCCCAGTGTTTTATTGAGATCAGGACAGATCCCAGTTGCAGCAAGTCAGCTGGGACCCCAGGAATGCCTTGCGCAGCTAAGGCAGTCCCATTAACACTGCACATCTGGTAACCCTATGGACAGAGTTAAAAAGAAATAAAACTTCCCAGGGAAAAGGTCAGAACTTTGATTAATATCTCCTAGAAAAGCAAAGTGCTCAATGCCGATCTCACAACAGTTTTGCATTACTGCAACTCCATTAATTTTACTGGAGTCACCACAGATTTTCACCACTGCCGGAGCAGCACTTCCCAATGGGTTAACTCTGGTGCTCTTATCCTTGCTCCCCAAATTTCAAGACATTCACACTCTACAGGTCTGGGAATTTCTCTGGCATAGCTGTCAGGGGGCTTGATAAGTGTATCTCAGCCTATGTATTCCCAGCTGCTCCATCTCTCATGCTCTTCCATCTCCAACTCTGGCAGGCATGAACCCAACAGATGGCTATGCATGGACAGCTCAATACACAGACTCATATTAAATGTCCTACTTCTTTATAGATATATAAATACCTATAAATCCAGACATTAAAAGCATTACTAGTCCTAGGCATCCTAGCAGATTAGCCACATAATCAAGCTGAGATGAGAACAGAAGCAGCAAGCTTCTTGTTACAGTAAAGCAGTCTAGATATTCATCATCCCAAGCCTAGTCATCCCCAAAATTCCTACAGAGAGCTGATTCCTCCAGCTAAAATATTCAGAGAGCAGAGGCTTCCTAAATCCAGCCTCTTAGTGTGCCCACCAGGAGAAACAAACTTTCCCTTACCTGCTTCTGCATCACCACCTGGGCTATGATGAGTGAACTAAAAAGCATAAATATAAAAGAGTTGTAGCCCTCTGATCCCCTGACCATTTGCAAGAGTTGCACAAGCAGGCTGCAGGCTTTTGATAACTGTCCCCAAGCCTGCTCAGATATATTGCAATAGATACAGACAGTGGCCTTGCAGCCAAACTGCAGCTGTGCTCTTGCTCCAGAGGGAGAAGGAGTGATCCCAAGCCCATGAACAGAGGTCAGGACCCCAGTCCCTGACACACACAGCTCCAGGGCTTTGTGCCTGACCTGCACAGAGTATGCAGCACTTGGGGCAGCTTCAGCTTCCCACAGGCAGCTTTGGCAGCTCTTTTACACCCACCGCATGGGATGAATGCTGCAATCCAGGATGAAGAAGAAAATATTTTCCAGTTCACAAATTGTGTATTTTTTTTATTTACTGAACTTTAAATTTTCTTCATACAGTATACGGAGCAGAGTGACTGCAGTGGCAAACGTACCCAAAGAACAGTAAACAGAATGCCAGTGACCTTCTCAGGGTATCAGCAAAATAAGCAAACATACCACGGACGTCAGGTGGTCTCAGTGCCAATGCTGAGAGAAACTGAACTTGAAGCAAAAGCATTGTCAGAATTTCACTTTAAACTGCACCAGGCTGTAAAGCTGCTCGGGAGAAGGCAGCAGTCAAAATCAGATCAGCGTGTGAATGTTTGAAAAGGGGTAGATTAATTCCTGTGATCCAGGAGCTCAGCTGGAGCTGCTGCTCAAATGCTGCTTTCGCCTGCCCACCTCCTGCCAGTCTGCTTTGGCCTCACCCCAAGGCACTTCCCTGGCAGCAACACAAGTGTCCTCACAGTGCCGTGTCATGCCATACTCACGCTGACGGACACAGACACTGGCTTCATCCCAGCAAAGCAAGGAAGGGTGGCCCAGTCAGGGTGGTTTTGATGCAGAAGATGAGTGCAATATGTTCTCCCAGGGGCTAAGTGCTCACAGGGAGCTTTTAGGTGCTCTCACTTCAGGGAAAACCAAAACTGACCCTGAGTGAGGGGCTCCGGTGGAGCAAGGCATGTACCTAACTTGTATACACCCATAATGTGTACATATGGCCAGCGGCTTGAAGTGATTGACTTCTGGGAAGGATGAAAAATGTAACTGAACCCTTGTGAAAAAGCCCAAAAGAATTTAATAGGGAATTACAGCCTTTCTCAAGAATTTAATATAGAATTATATAGGACAGTTAAAAACAACAATAGAAAGGATATTACTCTCTATTAAACTCTATAGGTTTCAGAGCAGTTTAAATAGGGCCTCTTAATGTTTCTGCAAAGATTCCTATTACATCCTATAGGGCTTTTCCACGCAGATCCTAGCAGCCACTGGGGAAAACCTGGTGCCAGTGAGCTCCTAAGCAAATAAGTCAAGCAATGCTGATAATCTACATCACACTAACTTGTGCAGCCCTGCTGCAGCTCCATGAGCCACTATGAGATCAGAAATTGCTCAGGAGAATTGAGGAAAGGGACCGTCAGCTCTGGGGCCCTAGCAGCACATGGCCAGCATCAGGTAAAACAGTACTTCCCATAGATGTAACACCTAAACACAAAGCATTACCTTCATTTTCGCATGAGAGACGACAACTAACCTTGCTGCATGAAGTAGGATAAAATATCCAAGGATACCCATGGCTAGAGCACCCCTCAGAAAGCAGTCACGGAGGCACATGGGTACTAATGCCTGCCTTCTGCCGAAAGCTGCCTATGGCCAAAGCTTTTACTTCAGATTTGTTTTTCTCACTGAATAAAACTTATATATTGGCATTAGCAATAACAAACATATAAATGTGTTGAATTAGATACTTTACGCGAGGTATCCACATTTACAGCCTTCTCTTCATTATATAAACAGCTGACAAACTATTTGGGGTTATAATATCCCCATTAAGCACAGTAAATTACACATACAGTAAAGTGTATGATTAATTTACCTCTTTATGCTATGGGAAGATCCATTCAGTGTTTCCATTGTCTTCAATGTAGTAGCATTTAAAATTACTAAATGCATGTTGCATATTTTCCCCTCAACAGAGGGATCCAAAATACTCTAATTTCACCTCTAGTCACTCACAGGACCATGCCAAACTTGCTGTTGCATCATGTTGCTGCTCATCATCTCCAGTACCCAACAGCCTACACGACTACACAGAGAACCCAGCAGGACTTAAGTCAACATCTGAGAGCACAGAAGCTTTGCACCGAGCCTCCCCAACCCAGATGGCAGTCTATGTCTGTGACAAAGTGCTGTGCCATACAAAATACAATTGGGTTTAACCAGCAAGGATGGCAAGGGTGGGAAGCAAATCAGTGAGTTTGCTTAACGCATAATATTGCCATTTCAGGGTCCAAATAAATGTTCATACTCTGATTCCTGATGGACTCTGAACTAAAACAAACCTCAGTATGTCATGACTGTTTCATATGTTAAGATGAGGAAAGGCAATCGTATTTCATTGGATGTCTTATGTTTGTAATGTTTAAAATGATCAGAATATAAAAATGCCCTAACACTATATTTCACTGTAACGTTTTTTACAATGTTTTGATGTATTTGTCTTTTCTACCTGAAAACAGACCCAAAATAGCTCACCTGGTAGTGGTTTTCTTTCAGATTGTATGATTTCTTGATAAGCAATAACTTCATTTTCAAATCATACTCATCCCTTCCACACTGAAATCCAGTTATTTTTAATGGCAAAAATCATTTGCTTATGAAACCTCAACAGGCAAACAATGGAAGGAATGAGCGCACATGGGCCAAATGTTTTGCATACCTCACCCAACTCTACATATACCTGACATGAGAAATACCTAAACAAAGGAAAAGGAAGCAAACTATGAACCTGAGCTGTTCCTGTATACCAGCTACAACCAAAGACAAAACTTTTGTATGGAAAGGTTCAAGATGCTTCAAGGATTTATACAGTGATAGAGGATTATGCATGTGAAGCTATTTATTTGCATAAATGTGTCTGCAAGATGAGGTTCCAAAAGCCAGAGGAGAGAAAAGAGGAAATGCTGAAGGACCCCATTAAACAGACTTTTTTCCGAAACCACGTTCTCCAGATTTGTTTGTGGAAGAGCTCTCAGTGTGACTTGTTGGCTAACGCTATAAAACCTGCTGAAATGTTAGCTGTGCCTGAATCTAATTTTTCTTCGATTGTCACACTCTAAAAGTCCTACTATATTCAAAAGTTCACTGGAATCTCAACTGCAAATAAGGGAAATTCTCGCTGCCTGATCAGAGAACCAAACGCAAGAATCCTCTCAGGGAAAGTCGAAAGTCTTAACAGCAAATCCACGGAGACTTACCCAAAGGTACTCAGAGTTTTGCAAACTGCCTTTTTGTGCCTCTCCTTAGACCTCAAGTTTTCTACCACTATGGGACATTTCCAAAGAAGCAACTGCTGCCTAAGCTTTTCACGAGATGTAAATCTGTCTCAGTAATTATCATAATAAATGGTTTTCTTGTGTTTTCTATCTGGGAAAAAATACCATGTCTTACAAATTCCTCAGTACTGTAACATCAAAGCAGCAGGGCCGGCATGCACGTTCAGAGGGGAAGAGAAACTGATTTGATGAGGATATATATGTGATACAGAGATATTTATTTTAAGAGATCATCTTGAATGAGTTGAGTGAGCCCTGAAATCCTTCAAGTGGGAATGAAAAGTGTGCAGACAAGAGGTGCTTGTCCTTGAATTACTGCAGAGACACCTCATCACCATCTGAGTCAGAAACAACGACAACAATTTGAACCAGCATGTTAGGAAATTAGAGAGGAGCTGAGGGAATCCCATCTCACTGGCAGCACACAGAGGTAATGCAGGCTTTCTGAAACTAGGCTCTTGAGGGTGGTGTATCAGGCATCAGAAGTCTCCTTTGGGACTGATGGGGGCACAGGAATGCTGAATCTCTCTTCCTTGGGCTAGCACCACGCAGCAAAAATCAGCAAGTCAGTTCAAAATGCACCAGGTCTCCCCATCTCAGGGGTCCCTCCTGGCAGTTTTCTGCAGCTGGATGTAAATCCCAATAGCCAAACAAGGTCACTAGCCTGTTTCCCATGAATATAAAAGTGGTGCTAAGAGAATCTGGCAGTCCAGACCCTGCTCCTTCTGTACCTCTGTGCGGTAATGGCTTACAGGTGTAACACCCATGCAACTTCACACCATTATGCCTGGTCCCTTCAAGCTTACTCCTTTTGACTGAAGCTGAGGGAATCCAGGAGAACTGCAGCGATCAAGACAGAGATTCTGCTTTCTGAAAAGAATAAAAAATAAGAAAAAAAAGTGGCCTTTTCAAAAGAAATGAACTATATCACTTCTTTTTTCAAGAAAAATAGCTCTGAGTGCCGTAGCTCAGTGAACAATAGACTCTCAGCATGAAGAAATGGCAGGAGCAAAGGAAATGAAATCTAACACGAAAAAGGAAAACAAGTAAACACTACATATTTTTTTTCAAGGGAGTCCATGTGCAAGTGATTAACTTTTGCTATCAAGGGAGGACAAAGAGGAAGCCAAGATCCTCTGTAACCACTACAAGGTCTGAATGCAGCAGCAAATATGGAAAATGTCATCATATTGGCTAATGCCGTAAAATATTTTTAGCACAAACACCTTATGTTCACGGTCCTAACACTGGCCCCAGCCTAGTAATCTGTAATTTCAGGAAACACTGTGTTAGCTTTCACAGGATTTCACTTGTGACCAACCCTTGCAGGTCTGCACCTCCAAAGGAAAATTTATAACCCTGTGAACTAGGTACGCGCCGCAGTGCACTGACAAACACTAGCACTCTCATCTGCAAGGGCAGAGTGCTCCCATCCTCAGCATCCTTGGGAGCGAGGGAGATGAGCTGTTGTTGCTGTGAGGCTGAAGAATGCACACTGCTCAAAGCTCAAGAATGTGTAAATGGTAGAGTTATTTTATAAGGTCATTAAAAATGACATCTTAACAACAACTGCAATTAAAACTCTTCAGCATTGGAAGAGGTCTTCCAATAAACATGTGGAGCATAGAACTCATTCCATTCTTATGACTCAAAAAATTGACAGCACAATCCTAGAAAAATGAGAGAAATGCCTCTTTCTTGACTGTTGTTTAAGCAGCTTCTTCCATCACAAATGGCAGTGACAAATGACTGTGCACTGATCCTGGAGTGTCCTCCATATGTGTCCAACAGTCCACTGCTACAGACTGGCCTTCACTTGTTGTATGTCACACTTCTATACATTATGAATACGTTACATACTCTGTATCCAAATACACCTAAATCTTAAGGATACTGCAAAAAAGTTTTAAAGGAGACTAGGTGACTGAAGGGTTTGGAAGAACTGCCACATTTTATTTTTGTGCCATTTTCATTAGGTCCACCAATCAAGAAATAGCAGGATCCTGCTCTTCTATCCAGGATCTTAATAGAGTGTGGGACACTTTTTGAGACCTGCCATGGTTTGCACTAACAAGTCACGTTTGTTGGTTACCTAGGCAAAAAAACAATCTTAATGGCCATTAGGACAAAAAAAGGCAGCTTAAGCCTTCCTGACTCCACCTGTTGGGACAGGATCTCCTACCACTACAGGCTATGATGTATGTTCCCTCTGAATAGTTATCTTCTTATGCCAAGGCTAGCAGGATGCCACCCTTGTCATGAGTTCAAACTCATTGCAAAACAACGAACAATATGGAAATGGGTAGAGGAAAAGGGATTCCTTGCTATGCTTTCTGGGATCCAGCTGGCAAGCAGGGTAACACAGCAGCTCTAAAAGGAACATTTGAATTACAGAAACATTGGGATAGGGTTAATGCAAGCTTGCTAATTACCTGGTAAAGACCTGCTCAAATGTACTCTGTCTCTGCATGTGCACACACACAAACACTTGCCTCACTGCCTTGCTTGAATAATAAGGCACAACAGGGCAATCATTGTTGTGCCATAATTGCACTCCTCGGGTGTACACCAGTCATGAACCTGAAGAAGGAGTGCTATCATCAGCCTGAGAAGCATGATTATGGCCCAACAAGGCATGCCCTGTTGTGACTTATTACAATTAGAAAAGCTATCTGCAGTGTTGCAAACATTGAGGTGAGGGTAAGGAGAAATGCTTTTTAAGAGCCTGTACTCTGGCAGCATGTTTTTAAAATGTTGTACCTGCTGCTAGGACTCCCTCTTAGCCAATCATATTGCTCAAGTGTCCTTTGAATGACATACTTCATGCCCCATCTCAACTCTGTGCCGAAAGATTAGAGGAATTAGCAACATTTTTCAAGCCTCTTTGAGCTCTCAAGAGACTTGAAAAGCACTAAGTGGTATACAGGGACTGAAAGTACATGCCCCTTGCCAACACCAAAAAGCCTTGTCAAAATATCCAGGGACAATTAACTGCTTTCCTCCCAGACAGATACATGTTCAGTAAACAGCTTGCAAGAACGGTTAAGAAACACAAGTCAAAAGGAAGAGTTGGTTTTTTTGGTCATGTGCTTTCATGGGCGCATATCAATCCCCAGTTTTTAAATGAGGACCAAATGGGAGTAATGAGACCTGCCTAATTTACAGAGCAATTCTGAAGATTGATTAGCACCTGGAATGGTCTGGGAGATATTCAACGGACAGGTACTACAGGCATGCAAAATCAAATAGAGGGGAAAGCACAGAAAGGATGTGTAATAAGCTGTGAAAAAAAAAAAAGCAAAACAAGTGGAAGGAACGGTTCATCCTAATGTTAAAACAAAGAGCACCTTTCCCATGTGAGGTTCCCAAGCAGAATATTTGCAGACAGTATCTGTTTGCTAATGCCAAAACAAGGACCATAGCAAGGATGGCAATTCGACTCAAGAGCCTTGAGCCAATGCAGAAAACATCCTGCATGTTCAGAAGAAGGGTCTTTCACCTTGGATGTGTAAGATAGCTTCAAACAAAAGGAGGGACTGTGCACAGGTTTTGATGAAATCTGAGCTCCTTCCAAACCATGCTGGAGTAATAGGTGCCTCAAAACAGTCCTTGTAAGAAAACAGAGCTAACAGACGCTGCTGCTTCAACCAGTTGGGGAAAAAAAATAATAATAAAAAAGGGGGGGAACTGCATGCGATATTAAATTCAGAGGGCTTTACAGCCAACATCTGGTCATCGGGACAGCTGGAGCAGTGTTGTGTAATGACTGAAGTGCAGAATAGAAAACCCTAAGAAACTGCCCTGTGATACCTAATCATCAGCCAGTCAAAACACGTTGGAACTGATGTATATTAATCACTAGAAACCTTAGATAATTTCAGTAAACACTGCCTATTACAATATGTGTTTTTTAAAAAAAAAAACATCTTTGAAATGGCAGTGTGCTCAGCAGCCTGATCCAAAGCTCACTGAAATATGTTGGAAAGTTTCCATTCACCTCGGTGAGCTTTGTGCACTGAGCTTTTTCAAGCTTCAGGCAGCAGTTCAAAAATAACTTTACTGCATTATCCCAATTGTTTATTTGTATATGAACAGCAGTGAAAGGGTACACATGGCCAAGCAGAAAAAGAACACTCAGGAATAGTTTTAAATTGCCGTCATCAAAACCACTAACAGTATAAAAATTAGACTATTTATGATGTCGTAACGCTGCCTTTAAGAGGAATGGTGGTGGAGAAACTATGTGTAATGTAATCAACAAACTAACAAACTCCAGGGTACTCTAGAGGATTTTAATATGCAGAATGTTTAAAATATCAACCAAACAACAATCAGAAATATTAGGATATGATTAAACAGTTTTAATAATTGATCCTGAAAGTTTCTTTCCAAAATTTATTCAAACTGTTCCGTAGCCAGCTCGCAAGCTGCAGAAAACACAACATACATCTTAATGTGACCTACTAGGATAAAAATTAATTTGTGATTGTCCACTGTTGCCTGACTTCAGGCTCAGTGAGTTAGACCAAGGACATTTGAAATGAATCAAGATGTTCAACATCTGCCTCCTGTTATTAGGCTATTCTTTTCCTATTTATAAACAAATGCTTTGTTGAGGTTAGGCTGAGGATGCCATTACTCTGCGGATTCGTGTTTCCTTAGCATTCTGAACTTAGGGTCACGGGTAAAGGGTATGTTATAAATCTTGTGAAATCTATCAATGAATGCAGGGAGAAAATAATTAATTTGCAGATGGCATAGTTCGTTTGCATGGTCTGAGCAGCCAACATCCAACAGTGTGCTACAAGGCGCAGCACTGATGCAAAAACAGATTTTAGTTAACATTTGCTCTTCAGAAGAATTTATCTACATTTTAGTTAAAACAAACAAACCTATGTTTGTGTGCATGGTCATCACATCTTGTCAAGTCTCCCATTTTGTTAAGACTCACACGGCTCTCTAGCTACTGATGTTTGTTCTTGGAAATCCCAGCAATTCCACGACCATGGTATACACAAAACATCTTTGTTCCCTCTTCACTCCCTTTCCATTGCAGTTTATGTTAATCTCCCCTTCAGAATCCTTCCTGTCTTTGTGTTAGCTTGTATTCCTCCCTTTTTCCTTACACTGATTGGGCTTCTTGCTCTGTCCACCTGTTTCCATTCCGCATATCGGACTCCTTTTCTCCACCCTCCCTGATAGCTGGCTTTGTCTCTTCTCTCACTCATCTTGATGTAACGCCTTCCTCCTTGCCTTTCCTGGCTGCACTTCTTGTGCTCTCCTCATTACTCCGCATTCTGCAAAAAATTCATCAGCCTTACTCCCTCACAGAAAATATTAGCACCGCTTCTCTCTTCCCAGCCCTACTTTCTGGGTACATTCATCTCTTACTTCACTATCAGAATTTTAAAAAAAATAAGGTTAAAAAAGCAGAATATTTTAAAGAACTGGGTTTAAGAGGTCATCTAGTTTAACCAGAGAGAGCATGACTAAAACAGGAACAGGAACATCTTTATAGCCCCTAGCATTTCTCTAGCCTGTTCCTAAAACATGTAATCCCACTGCCTCCACCCCAGGGCTTCACTGCCAGAGCACTGGCACCGCTCCCAAGCCATGAAAAAAATGCTCCCCTTGCCTCAGTGTAAGCCACTTCTTGTACTATCGAGAGAGGACATGGTGAAGTGTTTAATCCCATCTCTTCTGGAGCAACTTTAAATGTACTTGGAGGCTGTTACCATCTATCTCTCAGAGTCCCCTCCTCTTTAAACTGATCGAACTCAAACCGTTCCATCTTTCACATTCAATCCAAAACCTCTCCATCTTTCCTCAGGAGGTGACGCTTTCTGTGCCTCTGAATATTCATGATTTTTCTTCTTTCAGCTATAACTAATTGGCCCCCTTCCTTCTTGAAGAGGAAACTGAAGCCAACTCAGCATTATATAGGAAATTATCTACGAGCAGATTAACTCTTCTGCAGTAAAAGAAAGACACTTCCTCCATTTAATTACTTGGCCAAAGCACCCATGTGGAGTGAGCACCTTAATACTGAAGGCAATATTACCAAACATGATATTGCCAGTGGAGTAACAAAGCAATAACTGACAATGAATATACTGAACTTTTTTCTTTTTCCTGCTTCTCAAATTTCTCACATTAGGCTTTTTTTTTTTTTTTTCAGATTTATTCAGTACCTGCAGCTATCCACCATTAAAATTCAATATGCAAAGAGATTTTTGCTTACAGATTTGTGTGGGAGGAGTTCGATGTGTTTGTTTGATAAAAGAAATTAAACTAAATCAAT
Source organism: Odontophorus gujanensis (assembly GCA_013399175.1). Classification (NCBI taxonomy): domain Eukaryota; kingdom Metazoa; phylum Chordata; class Aves; order Galliformes; family Odontophoridae; genus Odontophorus; species Odontophorus gujanensis. Next base: position 68,953 of record VXAB01011022.1, read on the forward strand.
TCACTGATTTTTTGCATAACTATCTTCTTATATCTTCAATTCAATTGCACAGCTTATTTCTCAGCCAATGGAAGAAATGTTACTGCAAATATATAAAATCAAGATGTGCTGAAGATTATTTAAATGAATCAAACAACGGAAAACTTATAAATCTGACATTGATTACTTCATGTCCTATGAAGAAAAATATATAACATATTCAACCTAATAAATGACTATAACATTGATTAATGTATTTTCAGAATGCCCCACACAAGCATTACTTGGAGAAGATGACATTTTAATGGTATTCCACATGGTGAAAATCTGTCTTGTCTCCTTAAATATCCTGATGTAAGCATATACATGCATGTATTCTCTCACTGAATTAATTTACACAGCTAGGAGAGCGATGTCTGGACCTACTTTAATGGACAAGAACTCAGCTGCCCTTCTGAATTGCTGCACAGTTTTGGTACTAACTGAATTATCCTGCGCATGCAACCTCTGCTTCTCCTGCTAATGTCTGCAAAATGCTTTGCTTTTGTCCCTCCTCATCACAAAAGAAACAACACTTGCACTGCAAAATTGCCTCAGGAATGCCCTGTATTTTTGCCCTAGCCAGACTCACATCAAATTTTGAATAAGGTTCTTGGGCAGGTTCCATTTCTTTCTTGGTCATTTAATACTGCTGACCTGCTCAATATGAGCTGCTTTACATACTACAGTGGGATAAAGGCTGCTGAACATCATTTAACCTGTGCTCACTCCATCTCTACCTCTGCCAGCTCCTGAATGATGACTCCTGCGGCAGCAGAGAGTGATACCATGGTGCAACTGGAGAAATACAAACACAACACAGCAAAGAAAGAACTTTCATTATGCCCCTTGGCCTGGTGCGGCTGCATCCTAGTCAAGAGTCTGAGCATTTGTTTGCCTCACAGAACTCACACTGGAATCTCACTGGCTGTTGATTGGGTTTTTTTTGTGTATTTTTTTTTTTCCTACAATGCTGTGACCTCAGCTGGCCGATACCCCAGGAGGCCATGTCTCATCACTGGATTGTTGTACTGGCATGAAAGGCCAAAACTGTGCACTGGCCTCCCACCACTCCACTCTCTGAGGAAACAAATCCAAGTGGTGCTTGGGATGAGGGGGACAACAGTCAAGTCCTGCCAACAGGCTGAGTGGGTGGGTTTTGGCATCAGCAGCCCCTTCCTAAAAGCCGGAGCTCCTCTCCAACAGTGGGAAGGATCCCTATCTCTGGAAGAAATGTGGGGAGTAGGGCTGCAGTGTGGGAGTGCTTTTAGGCTGTGGGAGGCAGGGAGGGAGGCAGTGCCATGCCAGAGGCCAGAGGGGACAGGGGGAGACAAGTTGGACTCCTCTGTGAGATTTCCACCACTGAGCTTACTTCTATAGGCAACAGAAAGGGGAAGATGAGCTTCACTTTACTAGGAAACTGTCTCATTCAGCTGGTGGCATACACCATTTGATCTTTTTGTTGTCAAAGTTTACTTGCTCAGGAATTTAGTTATCATCCAGCCAAATAGGATCTGGTTCTCCTACTCCTTAGATAATGAAGGAGAGGGTTTTTTTTGTCCTACAAAAATTCTTGAACCATTATGATATATAAACAACCTTTTGCAAAAGCTTCCAAACTTGTTTACGACACAAACATTAAATGCAGGTGCAAGAAATGAGAATAACCAACCAAAATCCACTGTCACCTGATGTGCCATGTAAAATCACTATAGAAAGAAAAATAATTGAAAAATCGTGAATGTAACAGGTGTATAGCACAAGTATGTATGTATAATGGATGCAGTGTAATAATATTTAGCACTATTCACGTCTAGCCCCAAGTGGGCCAAAAATGTACAACACAGGTTTGGCTGAGAAGAGATAAGGGTGAGGGGGGGTATCAGCTCTCAAAGTATAAAGAGGGACAGGCCATGTGCCATTAGAGTACCTGATCCTTGGAAACCCCACAACAGTGCTGCAGAGCTCACACTGTGGAGCAGAAAAGTGCCTGGGGGCAACTGATACATGGGGTGTGATTGAAGACTAGAACAGGCTACCCAGAAAAGCTACACAGCCTTCATCCTCAGGAATTCTCAAATCCAGACCTAATTCTGGGTAATCTTCCATAGGTAACCATGTGATTTGTTTTCAGTACCTGATATTAAGGACAATTTGTAGAGGTGGCAGAAACACAGGCCTCACGAAGCCTACAAAAGACCTCACCTGTTGAGGGTGAAGGGTAAGAAGGTAAAGGAAGGCTGGCCCAAGATAACCACTAGCTCTGCAGAGATGCCAGACAAAGGTTTAAGTAGGACAGCCTGCACAACTGTGTCCCCCATGTACACAACTCCCTCTTGCCAAGCTCTAAATCACTGGTCAGGGGCTGGCCCAGCCCAGAGCTGGCTGTGGAAGGAATTCCTCCTGGCAGGGATAAAGGAGCAGCCTTCCTGGAAGGAGCGAGCAGCCAACAAATGTTGTGGCTCCAAACAAAGTTCAGCCCTTGTCACTGCTGTCAGCCCTCCTGCCACCCCTTCCCCACTCACTCCTGCCCTTCAGCCACCAGGAACTGCGGCTTTTCTTCCCCAGAGTCCTCCCCAGCCCAGGTAGCAACATACTGTCTGGCCTGGCAAAGGTGGTTTCACCACCAGGCACATTACCCAGGAAGGTAATGGGCTCACTCACCAACACAGGGTTCACAAGGGACCCCAGGCACATCGCTCAGTCCCATTCCCTGCCACTGCCTCCATTATCTTCCCCAGCCCTATACAGCCCTGTTGCACATACAGCTGCCCATTACTACTAAGTTGCCTGAATCCCACTAAATGCTTGTCAAAGTGCCCAGAGAGCTGAAAGTGAGCTCTTTAAATTACATTTGTTGAAAGATCCCTGGTGCCTGTTCCTGCTTTTCGTTTTCAGCAACTCTCTGAAATCATAGTTTGTTTTACAGTGATGTTTTGTTTTTCTTTTCCTGCATCCAACCTCTAAGTCATGGATGATGCATATTGAACACATTAAATGGATTTCAGCAGGGCTGCACACCATGTGTGCATAGGGCTGAGGTCTGGGAGAACGGCATTTTTGTGTTTGGTTTCTGTGCCAGGAAGCCATGCAGTGTGTTTCCCCCTTCTTCATGGCCCTGCATAGATTTCTGCAAATGTGAAAACCAAGAAAGAAGCTGCATGGACAAGACAGCAGAGCCACTAAGGACACTACCGAAGATGAAGAATCAGAGTCTATTTGATGGGTTAAAGCAGTGCCTGGAAATCAGGACTACTTGAATCAGTGCCTGACCACAGCTGACAACAGGCAAGTCTCTTCACTGCTGTGCTTCTGCCTCCCCATCTGCAAACTGAGGAGAATAAACAAATTCATTGCCCTATCCTCAGGGAAAGTATATGCAGTTTGGGAACTGTTTTTTGCTCCCCTCACAGAACTGCTTCTTTGTGTACAAACAGTTGTCATATATTCTTTAGAGATTGGTTTTAATTGGGAGAAAAATAACTCCTTCTCTTTTAGAAAAATTGGGGGTTTTGTTCTTATTATATATTTATGACTCTGCACCCGATTTTTTTTAAGTCCTGTGCCTTTCCAATTTTGCTATTAATATGTCATAAGAAAATCAGGGATTGTGTCCAAATTCCAATTCATGAGAATGGAATTAATATCTCCATTAAAATGAAAAAGGGGGAGTAGTGGGGGAAATCTCGGAAGCCCTGGCGGGTGGTAATAGCTGGACTCAGCTCTTCCATCCTGGTGACTCATTCTGGGAATGGATAGTGCCTCTGTTGTCTTCAGACATTTAACACCTCCCTAACAAGATTTAGCATCAGCTGGGATGTGTGAACAAATAATATTAAGCAACTTGAGACTTCCTACAACATCTGTGTCTAAACCATGTCAGGGCCCAATTCTGTAAGAGGCGGCCGGGAGCTGGAGAGGCGATGCATCAGGCTTTTTGTTATTAATACCAGCAGCTGAGCTACAAGCCATCCCTCCCAGATTACACTTCTGACGATGTAAAGAAGAAAACAAGGTTCAGAAGACAGCACCTTGCCAAAATGAAAGACATTTTAGGAAGGTATGTCTGACTCCATTCAGATTATGTGTAAATTTAAGTTACTGAGAGAAAATGGGGACCATTTGTTTAAAGCTCAAATCCTGCCTGGTCTTTACTAGGTTATGTTTCAAGCATCCTATTTTGCCTAATCTCTACATCTCGCTCCATCACCTTAATCCAACTTCCCCAAGAGAGCTCTCCACAGCCCTACCCAACAGTTGGACTTGTGACCAAAAACATCAGTCCTGGAGAACTGACCTGAAAACTTGTCAAGAGTTGAGCACGAGTAGAGACTGAGATACCCCTAAGCTGTGTGGTTTCAAGTATCTGAAGCTGAGTAGATGTCAGAAAATTGAGTTCAGATGAAACCCTTCTCTCAGACCTTTGACTTCGACCTTTGAGGGAGCTCCACAGGCTGGGTTTGGGCTGTGGGTTCCAAAAATCTAATTCCAAAGTCTCAGTTTGTTCTTGAGACTGAGCTATCGTGGCCCTGTGATAGTACAAATTGACAGCAGTTCCACGTCAACTGTGTCAACACAGAAATCCCAAATTCAAAAGTACATGGGTGGGGCAGCGTGGAGAAAAGTATTGACTACTTTTGATTAAAAGTTTCAACAGCCTTTCCCTAGATATGATGAGTTTCCAGATTTGAAGTGCATAGAAGCAATCCAGAATTTATATGTAGGTAATAAAATGGTTCTGAAGAATAGCTGTTGATTGAGAAAACTCAAGGAGTCCATAACAAAAACATAATGAAAGCAGTGTGGTTTCCTGACATTTCCAGCATGCTATAATTCTTTCTCTGTAATTTATAAGCCCTCCATTTCTTTTTCAGAGTTCTGAAAGCTAAACATCTCACTGATATATTCCCCATGAAACTTGTCTTGATATATCTTTGGCTTTTTGATGGGGAGCCCTAAAATGTTGGCCAAACTAGAAGCACTGAAACAAAGTCCATGCTTCTAAAAGGCCTTACTTTCCTTTCTGAGGAAAGCCTCTCTTGACCTTGGCTATTAGCCTAAATGCTCACTCTGTCCTTCTATGGACCTCCAGTAGGAGCTTTCAGCAAGGAAGCGGGCATAACAACTCCCTCACCAAATCACAAGGAGCAGCACACATTCCCTTTTTATCAACAGCTGTTGAAGTAACTTTGGTTGGGTATCCACCATGCATCCACATTAAGATCAGTCAGGTATCTTCTGGGGTCACCACAGCCTTTGTCAGTCACCTACCAGTTCAGGCAATAAATGTACTCACGTTTGCCAATGTCATTCATTTTTTCCACAATATGTAACCCCTTTCATGTCACAAATATGATATCAGGCCTATCTCACTTGAGAAAACCTTTGTTGCAAAAATGTTAGATGGTAGTCATGCCAACACTTCACTGATGAGGCTAACAGACATATAGCAGAGGGCCACTAAAAGGCTTTGCAAGGATAGAGAGGACTTCAGGGTCCTGAGTGCTACAGAGTGCTGCTGATGACACCGAGCCATTACTGAGATGTGTGAGGTTTTCCAGAAAGCCTTGACTCACAAAGTCATCTTGATACACGAGGATCCCAGTTTTCATTTCAAAAGAACCTTCTAGCACTGCTAAGCATAGAAAAGTCCTGGAAATGTAGTAGCTAAGGGTTCCAAACACAGTAGCCAACACAAAAAATATATATATACTTTTTAAAATGCCATTACGTTAAAATCAATCTTATGATTCACTTTTGAAACTCCTGATCTTTTATGCTTAGGAGTGGAATTTTATGCTCCCTGATCCCAGTAAAGGCTTGTAATAGTGACAAGTTTTTTCATTAAGATACAGCAGCTGTTGTACTACAACAGTCACCCCTAAAAATGTTTCTGTTGCCCGAGGTAACTAAATAATGATACTTCATTATTCACAGGTTGTATTCTCTATATTAAGTGCAGGGAAGTTTAGATAACATCTAATTGCAAAGTGAAGCACTGGAAAGTTTTTGAGGGTGGCAACGGCATACCTAAATGACATTTATTTATTTAGAAGTGCTTAAGACATGCCTTCCACTTATCCCAGGCAGACACTGAGCCTTGAAATCAAAACTCATGCAATATCACTTGGCCCCATGCCTGTACTTGGAAGATGTTTCTCAGCACACCCAAAACAAGATACTGCTTTCCCAGTTTCTACCACTTAATCATTCTCCTGCAGACACCACCCAGAGTTAAAAAACTGGGATAAGCAGAGAAATCCTTACTTAAATAGACTACAGATGACTGTACTGAGCATTAACAGTACCTAAATCATCAGAAATAAAAATTTACTCCCCGAGTTTCGCCTGCCATTTTAATCTTAGCTTATTTGTCTTCCAGCTTTATAAAGCTCTGAACATGCAGATTCTTGACTGAAACACTGACACAATCACAGCAGTGGCAGTCAGGCAGTGTTGTAGCAGCATTAGGAGCAAGGCAATGGGATGGTCTACTGTTGAGAAGCCTTAGCAAAACTTTGTGGTCACAAGACATAGTAGCTGCAGATTTAATGCTTATAGAACAGGAAAGCATGTTACAGTCATTGATCTGGGTTGACCCGCAAAATACAAACCACAGAATCAGTGTTTCCTAGGCCTTTTGTCACACACATCATGCTGAGATGGATTTTTCAGTGGTTAACATGCCAATAAAGGCAAGGCCATGCAGCACTGCAGTATTCAAAAGTGGTCCGTCACTCCGCTCTCGTTACACTAACAGATTTGAGGCTTCTTTAAAAAGATCCTCCAACAAATCATTTTAAAAACATCCTCCTTGTCCCCTCATCCCCAGTCCAGCACACATCAAGGGATGTTTTTCAATTCTGCAACCCTGACCCTATCCCAGAAACAGGCACACTGCTTTTCAGATGAGCTGGACCTTACCGGGCTTTACTCCAGCACCATTTGGAATACGCACATTTAGCAGCTATTTTCTAAGTGCATACACCTTTATTCACTGCTCATTTGCAGAAAGGCTCTTTTCCAAGGAAAGGGAGTTTGCACTTCTCCCTGTCCATTTACAAGGAGCCAGGGAGCTTGGAGGCATACGAAACACAGCCTTTTCTTCCAGGCAGGCACACACATGATTCCAATCTCCTCGGTCTGAATCTGGAAACCACTGCTGCTACTTTAGACCATAGCATATGAAAACATGCTGTAGAGGAAGCAAGCAGGAGGCATGGATCCTACACGTGGAGTCATGACTGCAGTGTGGCTCCGAGCCTCACTGTGAGTAGCAGCCATCAGTGCAGCACATCAGTGTGTTGCTGGTTGAGCTTTCTTAGGCCTTGAAGAAAGAAAGAAAATGAAGCAAGCCTGGTTCTTGTCAAGAGAGAGCACAGTGGGGAGAAGGCAGTAGGGCAGAGGGTTGCTCTTATCAAATGATTCACTCCAGACAGGAAACTGATGCTTGGCAGTGAGGGCAGCAGTACAGATCCCTGCTGCTGCTGAGCTGTTGGTTCACATAAATGCCCTCAAACCCAGAAGAAAACACGTGACTATTCACTGGGTCAGGCTCTTAATAGTGAAGATGACTACGTGCAACACCAGAACATCCTTTCCTACTTTAGCACCTCTCCTCTTGACCGCACTGGCTCTGCTCCATCCAGCTGGTGTCTTTGCTACAGCACCCAGCACCCACGGATACTGCAGGAAAAAGAAAACCTACATCAGCAGGCTATGTTCAGGCAAGCCTGAAGTCAGTTTGTTTGGCCTCATTGCCCGCTAAACACTAGATTTAGTAGAACTCCTTCAAAATAGCCATGCACTTTACTCATATCCAAAATAGTATGGCTTTAATAAATTCTACTTCAGAGTGTTTTTTGGTGTGCTGTGGGTCTGAGAAGTCTCTGCCATTTGTGATCACTTGTTTTTCTAATATTTTGGTCAGTGTCCAATCTCACTGGCGTTGTCAGCTATATCCACGTAATTTCTGCTAGAATTGAATTTTCCACACAGCGTAACTTTATAGCCCTCTGGTGTTTCCTGACAAATGAAAAGAGGTTATCATCAGTTGACCAACTTCTGTATATTCCTGCTTTCAAGTATGGGATAAAATAACATTAACCGAGTCTTGTGTCCTGTAAAACTGCCTTAGAGTTTTAACAGTATTCCCGTGAGCTTTATTACCTCCTTTCCAGCAGCATATCTTTCCTAAGGTGTGGTGGAACTCAGAGGGAAAGCTGGGACATGACAGCTTACAATACCGTCACTCAGGATAAGGGATGTACCTTCAGTTCATCAGTTTCTACTGGAAATTGCTTTCTCATCAACAAGAATATCATTTTTGG
>VXAB01011022.1:77327-134562 GCA_013399175.1 Odontophorus gujanensis
TTTGGGGGGGGGGGGGGGGAACAGAAGAAATTTGAAAATTCTGAATTTGAAACAATGTGAACCTATATTGCATTTGGATTCGATTCTCCTTTTGTTCTGTTTCACTTTCGTTTCCACATTACTCATTTTTGGAAATGTTCATTATTTTTTAACTGCCTACTTTATTAATCAGTATATAGTGCATTGTTTTAGTTATCCAAATTAAATGTCTCAGCAACCTTCTCAAAATGTTTTCAGAATCTGGCATTTTATAGCCTTTGCTCTACCACTTCTAATGTCTTTTAGGACCTACTTGAGATAAGCACGAATGCTTTAAATACTGAATTTCTACTTCTAGACCTGCTCCGAACTTCCCCTCTTAACCACAAGGACCCCAGCAAGTGGCTTTCACCTTTCATTTACTGACAAAGTTGGATGATACTGGAGATCCCAAGTCCTCAGCATCTGATTCTCCTACTTTCCACTGGAGCAGGCACATCTATGCTATGTGACAGAGTAGACTCCCAAGAAGGTGATTTATATCCAAACTGTAACCTGCGTGATGCACAGAGGCACTTCTCAGTTACAATACCTTGGATCTAGAAGCACCACAGACTAATAACACAAATTCCATCTCAGGGTCACATAGACAAGGCAATGCTACAGTCAGATGCAGTCACCTTGGTCAGCAGCTTTTCAAACCTGCAGCACACTGGCTATGAGTAATTGTCGCTCACCTGTAGGGACCATGGAAATTTATCAGGCGCCATGAGCTTTTCCAGTGTAACACTGAATAACAGGTTCCAATAATCCTCTTGTTCATGTTCTCTGTCTCACCTGATCACTGAGAAAGAAAAAAAAAAACACAACTAAAATAATCACCAAACAACTGTGTCTTTTTACAGAAAGAGATGTCCTCTCCAACTACTAGTAAGTGTTTCACTCAACAGAACTTTACACCTGAATCTTTACAATGATAAAGAGATTTGCCACACCACTTCTGACAAAACTTTTGTGGCCCTCTACCCTGTAGTTGGCTGGAACAGTTTTCACCTCTGCACAAACCTGCCCACCTAAGAAAAGCTCCTCCAGAATCCTAAATCAACAAACCATTCTGGTATGATTGCCAAATTCAAGTGCTGTTAGATGCTCTTGGTGAAAGGCTTTCTAGCTACTTTATTAAAATATTGGCTTTAAGTATTCAGACTGGTTTTTGTTTTAAGTGCCCACAGATCCCCAAGGACTGCATTCCAGTACTTTAAGATGTATTATATTATTGCAGTATTTGTAGTAGCACTTATTAAAGCTGTGTTCAGGGAGTTGGGATCATAAATCCTCCTGGTCTGCATCCATACCAGGCTGTAGTATGCATACGTTTGATAGATGGGCTGTAAAATGAGGGCACATTCTCACATGTGAAGTGGGAATAGTTTTGCCACTTATTTATTGCAGTTGATGTTCCGTATGGCCTAGGACAGAGAATGCCTAGGCAGAACTTACAAGAAGGGGAAATGACAGTGGAAAAAAGATCATGGTCAGAGTACCTGAAAAAACATCAATTATATCTTCCAATTGATTTCCTTGAACTTTGAATTGAACAAAGAGTTTTAAAAGTCGCTTCTGATCTCAGCTCATTCAGCTAGTGTAATGCATAGACTGTTTCAGCTCCAAAAGATTCCCAGTGCTAGACTCCGACCTGAAGGGCTGAAAGATACATAAAGAAGTCCTAAGTTAAACCCAACCACACACTCAGAGATTAGAAGGAGAGAAACAGGAAAAACACTGGGCTTGAATAATTGGGCTAAATATACCACACTCTGTGCTACAAGTTTCCACTCTAAAGCTACTGCTCTCAGTACAGCTGGAGATCAGCATATACGATACCTAGAGGAAGTTTTTAATCTTCAGTTTCTGCCTTTCTGGGGCAGTAGGTTTTCATTCTTGCTCAAAGCCTCTTCAAGGACCATGCTTGATTCACCTCTCTGCCATGTTTTGTTTTTTCTCTTGGAAGTTAAGCAGACCAGCACCTTCAATAAACACTTAAATCCTTCACTCTTAAAAAGTAAAGGAAGACAAACAAGTCAGTAAAGCTAGATCACAGTACCTTAATCCTGAAAGCACCATAGGGAGGTCACATTGTCTGCAAGTTGCTTGCAAACATACTGTTCAACCTTATCAAAAGCAAGCGTGTTGAATTTTGGCTGAAGTAAGCAAGTACAGAGAAGTAAGTAGGATGAAACAAAACTCTATATCAAAGCACATCACAGTAAGATAAATGCTTTACCTCCTCCAAATTAAGATATGGAAAACACACCACAATTTAAGAACGTTTCCCGCCTTTCAGTGGCAAAGATGCAGTAAGCAAGAGCCAAACTTCTCAGAGTTACAGCTCTCCTCCTGCTAAATTTCAAGGGACAGACTTTAAAGTGGCTGCCACAAGGGCACACGGCAGAAAAAGCCCAGTGAAGTACTGGGGAAGTGATGCCTGGGGAGCAGATGACGGGAAGGTAGCACAGGCAAGAGAGGATAGCTTCCAGGTTGTACCTACATTTGCTTCATTTCACTTGAAAATCACTAGGGCTTTACACGCTTCCCTCTTAATTTCCTTCTCTAAGCTGCCTCCAAGCAAATAACATATTTATTAACATTCTACTGCCTTTATTTAGTATCACACAAAGATAGCACAAGCAGAAAAATACAAATATGAAGACTGCGCACATAGTCCACATGCAGGACTATGCAGATTTTTGGGTGCAAGAGATGGGAGAGGCCATGCACCAAGTTCCACAGCCCACTTCTCACATATGCTCTCATTCAGTCTGTCAGCAACAGTGAAGACTAGGGACAGGGATGACTCCAACTTGTTGCAATGTCACAGGGACCTAGGGATCCTGGCCAAGCTACTATGACCAGTTGCAGTACAGGATGTTATACATAAAGCACCACAGGTACTATGAGGAAGACTAGAGTGTGGCAGTAGAAAATGAAGTGATTTTATGGTGTTGCAACAGGATTGTTAGTTAAGTGTTGGAAATACAAAGCAACCTAGTGTCCCTTTTGCTGCTCTATCTTCATGGCCTTGCTCATGTGCCCACAAAAAGCTAGTGTGACAGGGAAAACTGTGGCTGTGTTAAACTCACAAATATGCCTCATGTTCCACTGAACACATGTCCAAACACTGCAGAAACATAAACCTATTAAATTATGTGCCAGAGAACAAATCTGCCCAGAAAAGCTGCTTGACACCCTGGTGAAGGACTACAACTGAGAACACATTGAGACAGCAGTCTGTAGCTATCAACTTTGAATGATTATGCTTCCAAATCCTTTGAGAAAATGGTTTTCAGCAGAGGAAATGCCATTAATGACTAGGGAAGAGGCCAAAACTTGTGAAAGCACTCCTTGGCAGTGACTGCTTCAGCATGGGTTACTGCCTACAGCATTTCCAAGCCAACAAGACAAACAGGAGATAGAAGAGCAAGGTGGCTCCATCTGGCTTCATAAACTTCACACTCACCCAGGAGGAAGATGGAACCAGGAGCTTTCCAGGGCCAGGATTTTCCCACATCCTGCAGTGCTTCAATATGAGTATAGTGATTGTGGTTAACAGTCTTTCTGGTTACATCAGTACTTCTACAAGTATGGTTCTCACTCACTATGCGATCATTAGGCAAGGAGTATGCCCACATCATTATAAGATGCCCTAAAAGTACTGTCTAAGGCTTCAGCAGCTCTGAGACTAGTCTCAGAGTGCAAAGCACATAGAAAAATGCAGAGAAGCCCTCCATCCTATCCAGATATGTCATATAGAATGAGTGCTCGAAATACTATGTTTTTATGGCCCCAGCAGGCCTAGAGGGTCAACAGGTCTCCTATCAGATCTGCTTTCATCCATCCAGTTGTATCCACAAAAGGTAACTGTGCTAGCCTGTGACAAGTCTGTGACTGCAAAATGTCCCCTGAAAATGGAAGTAGCACCTTGCTACTATAACAGCTTTGTTACTACTGTATGCAAGCAATGTTACTGTCCAGCTTGGGCCACTATGAAACTGAGTCAGAGCTGAAGATGCATAATTTCCTTCCTTTTCTTGAAGCTGGAGACTAGCAAGAGCTGACCTTTAAGAAACTCTGCCTAACTGTTCTTCAGTAACAGCAAAGAAAGCAAAACAAGCCCAAATTTATTTGAATCTTGTGGATGGAAATCCGCCAGGTATGCACACATGGCTTGGGTTTGCAGAGGGGGAAGGGAGGATGTATACACAGGTGAAGATAAAAACCTGGAATTCAAGTGATTACACAGAACGTGAAGTCAGCATTAATTGAACTTTTGATTCAGATTCCAAAATTTAATGTTGTGATAGCATGCTCTGATCAGAGATAACAACAGCGAAAGTAAAGACAGGCACAGATGGTTTGGGTTAGGTTCAGATTAAACTTGCTTCCTTCAAAATCGTTTCTCACACTTTACATGTGGACCTCAAGTTCCGTATTTTGCCTTATGCGCTCATTTGCTCTATTTACTTAGACCTGGCTATTTCCTCTCGTTGGTAATTTCCTGAAATAAGACACAGTAAACCAGTGGCTACATCAAGTCACCTCAAGTTTCATCTATTCCAACACCCACAAAACGTTCAAGTAAGTTTCCTCATCTTCCACAGCCATTGAGCTTTCCTGTTCTTGTCATCTCACCATCAACCCAAGATCTACCAAGACCAAGAGCAAAACCCCACATAAATCCTAGAAAGGCTCCCGACTCCTTCCTTTTTCACCTGCAGTTCTCCAGTTAAATCAGGCTAGTAATGTATGTTTTCTGAGCCCTGAATCTTCCCATTATTTCTTCCATAATGCTACAATCTAGTTTCTTCCTATCCCAGACCCTAGACCTGCCTAGACCTTCAGCAGTTTCTCTCCTGACAGCCACAATTTCAACTTCTCATATGGTTGACACCCATGCAGGAGAGTTGGAAACAGATTCTTCTTTGCCTGTTAGCCTGAATACAACCAGTCCCTACAACTGCTTTTTCTTGCTACCCTATTTTCACTGCATCAGGTTCAACCTTTCAGTCTCAGTCTTCAAAGTGGTTCACCACTCTCCCAGTTACCCACTCTAGTTTGCTATCTTGTTGTAATCCTTTCCATTCTCAGTTATACATCTTAAACCTTTGTATTTTCATGTATAGAAACATATGTACATGCTTGCAGTCCTAGATACACAGTGGTCAAAGTCAGCTATTTCTGAACATATTTCTGCAGTTTTAAATTGAAAAGATGAAAATACGCTTTACGGTTCCTTTGTGTTTCTTACATTTAAGTTCTGCTTTTACTCCTACATTAACACAGATCACATTTTCTTCTATAATACAACCAAGAACCTTACCTCTTGTCTGACAAGAGGAAATCTCCTGGTACAGGGCAGTTAGAGCCTGACACAGCTTGCAGGGCCAGCCTGTACCTACAAGTGACTGCTTGTGTATTTAGCTTTCTTCAGAACTGGATCTGGTGAAACTAACAACCAGGGGACATAGCACTGTGCTGTGATCTATCTCATCCTGCTGCTTCTGTTACCAAAGCCTTGAAATAACTCCTGAAATAAACTGATTTTAGGATTGCCTGCCGTATATGAGTCTCCTCTTTGCATCAGCTACCTTTCTCCTACCTCCTTCCCCCAGTTCTTAATCAATTTCTCATGTACTTTGGCCTGCAAGCCTTCCTTCCTGACATCAAATCAGAGAAGAGTCGCTGGATTCACCACACCAGGGAAAAAGGTATTACAATATAATACCACTTTCCTTTTTTTAAGAGTGTTTAATGTTCCAAACTGCCTGAACACAAGCTAGTTCATATGACATACGGCTGGAAACTATTTATAAATGGAGAAACAGAGGCAGGAAGGTAACAGGAGTTCTGTGAGGTCTTATATAGATACTGTGGCAGGATCACAAGTCTCCTGACTATTGCTGTGTCATTTTACCCTCAAAATCCAGAATCTGGCCTTTTACAGACAGAGCAGTATTACAACAACTCCTGAAATCTCAATTCTGCATCATTCATACAGGTTTTTCTTTTGTTTTTGATACTTCCTACTAATTTAAACATACAAGCATGCTCTAACAATAAACCCATTCAGAAAAACTAATTTTCCAGATTTGCAAGGAGACAGGTGTGATCTTCAGAAGCTTACATATATATAAAGCTTACACATGCATATATAAATGTATATATATACATACACACACATAAAAACATACAAATCCAGACTAGGTCAAAAACAGTTGCCTACCCACTGCTTCTAACCAGACTTGAATCACAATGTGAACACAAACATTAATATCCCCTCTGCATGCAGTATGTCTGATTAAATATTATGTTAGCCAACATGTTTTGCTGGGTTTTACAGAATGATTTTGAGAACATTAATTTCTACTTTTAAAGGTTTGCTAGCTTTAGATGTTGCCTACATTTTTCTTTTCTGGTAGATTTTCCTGAATGAGCTCTAGAAATTTATCAGTAATTCTGGAGAGGCTAAAAATGTAAGTCCGTAGACAGCAGGAATAAATGCTGGAAATCACAGAGTTTATTTACTTTTAGGCAGAAAATATTTACTTTTGGGAAATACTGGCATCAGCATGTTCTCTCAGACAGCATCCTGTGCTTATTATTGGTTACAGTAGTCATTTAAAGGAATCTACAGTAACTCCTCACTTATAATAGCATATGAAAATAATAACAACAATAATAATTCTAATGGGCTACTGTTTCAGGCAGACAACAGACTGATTTCCCTCTTGCCTCTCAGGACTCCCAATGTCCTTTTCCCCCTCCTCAAAGCTCAGGGGAAGGAGGGACCCTGCCCCATCTGAGCACGGAAGTGCCATCCTCCACTCTCTTCTCATGGCTGTAACACCAGTAAAAGAGAGCAGAAAGCTACCTCAGTGAAAAGTAGGAACTCAGTAATATAAGAGCAAGATAAGCGCTGTGACTTGACACATATCCTGCGGCAGTGAATTTGAATCCCTTCCTTGATCTGAAGTGCCAGACAACTTTCAGGTTTTTGATATGCGTATGCTGCAGTAGCCTTTATTGAAACAAAGAAGAGAAGAAGAACAAAGGAACAGGAGGAAAGAGAGAGCATCTCAACCCAGCTGAAGTGTTGCAGTCAGAAAATTCAGCTTGGGTCCACAAGAATAAATGGTAAGGATGCAGTGATTAGCCCTGCCTCAGACTGGTTGCAGCACTGACTGTCTATAGACAAACATTACAATCATTTAGGAAACACTTCACGTACACTAGAACAACTGTCCTTACAGAGGGAACTGAGTTTGGATAGAGTATTTTAAGACTGACTGACTTGGCATATCCTAATCTCCCCATCCTCTGCTACTGGAAACCCCTAGCTCTGGCACCTCAGCATTCCCAAACCTTCCCTGCCCATTCATTCACTGCACCAAACTCATCATAAGTGTTCTGATGACAACTTTACTAGCACCACATAAAGCATTGTGAACACAGCTTGCTATGACTACAACATCCCTGACCAAGAGTCGAATAATGTCTACTGCCCCCATTAGCTGAGAACAACTGAGTGCTAATTTCACTAGTATAATCATTTCTATTTCAAAGGGTATTTGCATATCTGCTCTTTGACTTCTGCTCTCCACATTGAACTGTGCCTGGTTTTGATCATTTTTCAAGTTCTTACCTTCAAACTTGTCACTTTTTTCATTCTCTACTATCTGCTTTGTGTCCTTTGAAAAAGCTTGTGCTGCTCCGAGATCATTATTGGAGAAGGCTCCAAGATGATCTGATGGACTTAGATGCCTTTCAGTACCTAAAGGGGAGCTACAGGAAAGAAGGGGACAGACTGTTTAGCAGGGTCTGTAGTGATAGAACAAGGGGAAATGGTTTCAAGCTCAAAGAGAATACATTTAGGTTAGATATAAGGAAAAAATGTTTCACAGTGCGGGTGGTGAAACACTAGAACAGGCTGCCCAAGTGATGTGGCTGATGCTCCATCCCTGGAGACATTCAAGGTGGGGCTGGATCAGGCCTGGGCAACATGATCTAGCTGTAGCGTCCCTGTTCATTGAGGGGGAGTTGGACTAGATGGTTGTAGGGTGAATAACCTGAAAGAATAGTATCTACAGAAAACAATGAGGTGGATGGTATATTTTGTAAGGCTTACCTAGGTGGTATACAGACAACCAGTAAATAAAGAAAAACTCACCTGCAACTGATGGACAAGGTGTACCCAAAACTCCACAGGGGAGAGATCTCCAACAAGAGATCCTTCCCCAGTAGTGGTCAGCACCTAAATGGAGTCTGGGAGAGGTGGAACCAGACTCCACCCCTTCTGGTCACACAGGTGAATTGCCTTCACCTGTGCTCCTGCAGCTGACTCAGTGCTTGCTTGCTGATCAATCAGTGCTTCAGGCCGTGATTTAACAGTTCCCATACAATGGACTTCAGAAGTACCTTCCAACTCAAAGGATACTATGATTCTATGAGTCTACTAAGTAATAATTGCAGACAAGAACACATGATTGTAGTACAAGCAGTACTCCCATTAATACAGTGCAATGTATGCAACAGTAGTTTTGTTGAGAATTCTTATTAGTTTCATGAAATTTTATGTGGATAACTCAAACTCCTCAATCTAGGATTGTTCCATCTCTATTAAGTAATTCCTTTCAAAAATTTAACTAGACAACTTTGCTATCTTGCCACAATATCAGTATCAAAAGGTTGTCTGAGTACTTCAGTCTTTCAATGGTTAGAAATCTCCACAATTCCACTCTGAAACAAGGAGTGCTGAGACCATTCCAATTTACACCACTTAGCTTAAAAGTTTTATCATAGCTTTTGTTTTGCTTACATCTCTTTGTATTTGTACCATTTCCTGAGAGCACAAAAATCATCATACCTTACCAAGCACGCTGTTTTGCATCCAGCACCAAGAGCTGTTCACTGTCTGCATCATAAATGCTATCAGCAAATCAGAGCACCTTTTTTCTATCATCTGAGAGCTGAGGATGTTTTTTCCAGTTATCTTTCTTGTTGAGGACCAACTCACAAAGCTGCTATGTGCAGACAACACTGCAGGAAAACAATCCGGGATATGTTTGGTGGGGATTTGGGGCTGCACCATCTGGCAGCCCTGACGTACCTCATGGCCACAAAGCCTAGGGACCAGGTGAGCAAAAAACTTCTGCATAACGCTGTATGCTAAAAATCAAAACCAACAAGGAGAGCTCATTTTGGAGTGGCTACAATACATATACTACACAGTGCACACTCATCACCGACTGAGAGCAGAGAGATACAAAAATTGTCAGGGGAAGAAGTGGTTTTATTGTTGCCTGGCTTCTTGCCCCTCCCGCTGCCCCCATCTACAAAGTATGTAAGGGTAACCATGCACAAAGAGAAGCCCTGCTATGAGGCTGATTGCAGATGCTTTAGTAAACTGAAGAAAAGCAGCACATTCTGTTCTCACAAAATAATCTCAAGTTTTTTGTTTTGTTTTGTTTTGTTTTTTTCCCCAGTGTTTAAAACTAGCCAGCATTTGGGAAATAAAATTCAGTATCTATGACGTGATTTCTCAAAGTGTAGTTTTCCAGCAAAAGGGAGCTGAAGTACATCCAGCACTTCTGAAAAATCTGACTATTTAAATGAGTCTAATCAATTAATTTGTCTGACAAGGCCAGGAGCTGAACTTCACACACCTGTTTATGAAAGCCTTGAGCTTCAAGTAATGGTGGGCAAAGGATGCATAATTAATATAACATAAAACCAGGAAATGAATATGTTGAAGTTCCTACTGCAGTTCAAACTTTGTGGCAATACACACAGGTCTTCTGTTGGCTTTCTCCATAGAGATGTATTTCCCTTTTTGTTTCCTGGTTCAATGTAAATACAAGAAATTACTCGGTGTCATTAAAAGTCAGGAAATACAATTCAACTGAGTTAAGCATGTTGGTGGAAAAAGTCTGAATGGAGCAAATTATTTGGTATCACTTTTACATAAGATATTACCTCCCTTCTATTTATGAACTGTTCACGAACAGACTTGCTTTTTAATGAGGGCTTCCCTCACTCTTTCAAAACCAACGAGAAAATGATGTAAATGATTATATTCGCTGAGAAAGTGACAGCATTCAGAAGAGATTCTTCGCTCCAGCTTCAGATACTCACTCCCCTCTACCTGATCCCTGTGCAGAGGTCTGATGTAGGGCTCCTGCATCAGGTTAAGTCCTGCTTAGCCCTTCAAAATGCAAAATTAAAATGCACATAGCTCCTTTTTACCTTTTTATTGACTGGACATGGAATTCACACACTCCTGAATACATGAATTTTAGAACCCATACAAACCTTAGCAAAGGCTACTGCACATGCTAAATTTAAAGATGACTCTTACACTCACATGCATTCTTGTATTTTTCCAAACAGACAATAATGGCCAGTAGTTTCCCCCAGGCAACACTTTTTAGGCAGCAGATTTAATAATAACACTCAAGGTCCACTCCGATTAATTTGCAACCATATGCTGCCAGTATGATCCTCCCTTTTTTATTTCCTTATCAGTGAATTATTTGGACCATCTTATCTTTGATCTAAGCAGGACTGTTCACGCATCCCAAAGCTAGCATACCCTTCAGGAAGTTGAACAGTTGCATATTGCTATTTCCCAGAACTTCTGGAGGGCTTTTAGTATACAAGGCTACATAGTAAAATAACTGTAGGTGCTCAGAATGTTTTCTAAAAAAACTATGCGGCTTTTTTTAATAAAGACCATTTGTGCAAACAGTGAGCAATAAAGTCAGGAAAATTTGGTTTACAGGAGATATATTACTAAATATCCCACAAATACAATTTCTGCATATGGCAGTACAGGCAGAGATGGAAAAATAAAAACAAAAAACACAAAACCCAGCTTGAAGAAATACATACGTGCTCAAAGATACTATACTATACGAACTGTTTATTGGAACTGTGTCCCACGTCAATACTGAGGAAAATAAAGAATGGAAAATAACTTTGGAATTGAATAGAGACCCTGTCACAGTTAAATCTGATACTTGGAGCCCAAGCCAACATGCTGCCAGGACACAAAAAAAGATGTTTACAAGAGGGAAAAAAAAAAAAAAAACAGTTAAATGTGCATCATACAGTGGAAAGAAATATCAATAATTAGGCAAATGCATAATGCCCCTATGAAGTCAATTGATTTTATGACAGTGGGACTGGAAACACAGGCAGTTTTAAGGCTGAACATTTGCAAAGAATTAAGACTGGCTAGAACATACAATGAGTGCTGTGTATGATCTGAACAGACAATAAGAAACCAGAAGAATTCAAAGATATTTTTGATACAGAAGGATATAGCAAGAAAGAATACTGTATTTTTCCTTTTTTTTTTTTTTTTTTTCAACCTGCTGTAACCCTTCTTTCCCCAGACATTGATGTACCCAGACAGTCTCCAGGCAGCCTCTGGAAGTACTAATATGTGGAAAGATTCAAGAGAAGGTCTCAGTATACTTCAAAAATCAGCCAAAAGAAAAATGCTGCAAGCGGTTGCTTCTCCAATAGGCCACATGAGTTTACATAAACATGTGCATATCCTGTAGATGCTGTAGCCAACACCACAACTCCAAAAGCAGGCAGTACTGTTACTGTATTGATGCCAAGAAAACTGACAAAGTAACTTAACATGTCAATGACCCACATCAAGCAGGTATTCCCTTTATTACAGAGCTGAGTGTATGGGGATTGCTCACCAAACATGCACACTGAGAGAAGCAGTAACTACATATTTAAAGGTACAGCGTATACATATTCATTACATACCAAGGACATGGGCAGAAATTCCAAGAAATAATTAACATCTATGGTGGTCATGGGATGAAGTCAATCTCACTGTAAATTTCCAACCTTTTAAGGGGGGTAGCCCAAACCTATTCCCACTGACGTTACACTGAGCTGAGGCATCTATTTTGCCATCTTACCTTCAACTATAGGATATCTATTCTACTTTCTCATCTTCACTTAACAAGTTTCGTGGCCTCCACATTTTGTTCTTGAGCTTACATTTACGCAAGCCTTCTGTCCTTCAGCTTGCATCTGCCCAAGTTATGAGAAAAGTTGTTCTCCACAATATGGAGAAGCTGTTCTCGTGATTCAGTATCTTCACAGTTTTCATGCTCTTTGATTAAGCTCAGGCAATTACTTCCTTACCATTAGTAAAATAGACTACCTATCAAAGTTTGGAATGGATTTTTAATTAGAATCTGTACTTTAGATATTCAATATGACTACAGTGCTTTCCATGGGAGAGATACTAGAGTGCTTTTGCGATTATTCCCAAGAGCTTTGCCAAACTCCATGGATGCCCACAAACATCTTTTCATTAACTTCATGAAGACCTGGCTTAAACCACATTCATCTTTATGTTTCAGGTAAGTTTCCAATTCTTACAGATACAAACCAGAGGCACGCACAGGTTAATGTCTCTCCCAGACTGTGGAACCAAACCCTTTCCTACCTGGCAATAGACCCAGCAGGAGCTGCAGGTTGATCTGCCCACAGCAGCCCATAGCATGGTCCTGAGGCTGATACCTACAAAGTGGGAAATGTTCATGCTGGGAGGTGTTCAGTGAGAGACTCGACCATTACTGGTTTATATGAAGGATGAATGGGTGAGAGCAGCTCATGTTCCCACTCTATTTAAAACAATACTTAAAAGAAAAGACAAGAAGACATTGCCGCTCTTTCAAGAAAGAACAGCACAGGTGCTGAACTCCAGGAAAGGTAGCAGGTCTGTAAATCCCAACCCAGGTCCTTCCATGTCAGCCTGTGCTTAGTGCAGAAAGCAGGCAAGTTTAAGACACTTCACCTCCCATTGGCATCTGCTACAAAGAGGGGCAGTATCTGAATTAGACCCTACTTTCCAGACTTTCTCCCACACTCCTGAAAGTCCAGACATAAGTGGTTAAGCAAATAAATCCTGGGCTCTTGAGTCTAAAAATCAGCAGCAGTTTTCTGACAAAAATCAGTGAGCCTAGAGCATCATCCCTTATGTCCCAGCTTTTAGTCCTACACCCTAATTAGCAATCAGCCCCCTAAGTACAGTTACTGTGTGTTCAATACCGATTTATTACCAAGTAATAGCACTGTAAAAAAAATAAAAGACTTCTTTTAGGAAGGTTTCATTGTACTGCCACCTAAATTCCTATCTGATACAATACACTGACAATATCCCCTGGCAAAATGAAAATATCTCATCTGTAGTAACACTCAACTCAAGAAAACCACTCAGGAGAAATGAAAGTCTTGTTCAGCAAAGTGACCTGACTTCATTACTACTTGATTAGCAGTTCATCTTTACAAATGTAGACAGATTTCCCAGCTTTAAACACTGAATTTCTTAATTCAGTACAAAAAGATCCAACCAACACAGAATTATTCCATCAGCAGCCTGAACAGACACTGCAGCCCCTGTATTTCATTTTATTCTAGTGCTTTTGGTACCAAGTAGCAGAAGACAGACAAGCTTTAAAATGCTAACATTAAATACACAGACACACATACACACAAAACATTTTTACAAATTATAAGCCTGTAAGTCAGAGCCTCTTTTAATATAGCTTTGAATTTTATTTTATTATTGCTATTATTATTACTATTATTACTGAAAGAGAGAAGAAAGATCAAATGGCCTGGTTTAAGTGGATTTATTTAATTTAAGCCTGCTGTTGCAAGCTTATCTAGCCCTGTATTTATCTTTCCTACCTATCAATATAACCAGATCCTCACATCTTAAGTGTGCCCCAGTTTCCACAGTTAATTTCAACAAGGCTCAGCTCAGGAGTCTCATGAGTTTCAGTTTAACAAGTTACACATAGCCTCGATAAAACTGTGTGATCATCCACTTAGCTCTACAAAATCAGAATTTCAGAGCCACTTCAGAATGCCTAATATAAAGAAGACCATTGACTTCAGTGAAGAGACATTTCTGTAAAAGCCAAAGAAGGAGATTCTCCATTACAAACTCCCATGCAAGCACTGATTGTTCTGGCCAATTAAACAAAGTCAGTGCACCAGTGAGGAGGGTCAGTTGGAAGAGAGAGTGACTTTTTCAAACCACTTCAATCACCAGAGTAGAAATTCAGAATATGTGGTTCAACTTCATCACGACCTCCCATCCACTGACTAGAACCATACAAGAGTCACTACAGACTTTGCAGACTTTAATTCCTCAGTCTTTGCAAAGGAACATTTTTTTTTCCCCCCCCAGGAATATCGCCATGATTTTCCTGCTCATCTTCTATTCCTAGGGCAGCTGACTGTCAAAAAGGAAGTAAAAATCTTTAAGAGTACTTGTCTGTTAAAATATCAGGGAGTGAAAATTACAAGAACTACTTCAGGGAACATTTTCAGTATATATATATAAATATATATATATATATATATATTTTTTTTAGGAAGGCTGCCAATGAGAAAATAAGATTTAAAGAATTTCAGGTAGCTTCTCAATCTCCAGTAAATGCCAGTCCAATAAAGATGTTCCCACACTCAGGAGAATTGGAGCTGTTTGATAGTAGCCTGGGGGGATGTGGAGTGAGGATTCTTGGTTCATATCCCCTGACTACCCACTCATTTGCACGGGGCAGATCTCAATCTTTCTGTACCAACTATTCCCAATAAGGATGTGGAAGCTTAATTAAGCACTGGAAAGTTATTTTAGTATCCCAAGTGAATGCTGTCATAGAAGGAAAACGTAACTTTCCATTGAGAGAACACAAGATAACTCATGCCAGCTTGTTTCACTCCTCTACAAGAGGCAGCTGCAGTCCCGCTAACTGGCTGTCAGAGTGGAGGGCTTTGATTTTGGAAAGGGCACCAGCAGGACAGCTGCAGTCTGTGTGGAAATCCAAAGGACGGTAACTTGGACCTAGCTGGTGGTCATGTTTTCTTTGATTCTGAGAGATTTCATCTGCTGCCATCTCACGCAGCCCCATGCAAAGACAAAGGCTTTTCATCATCTGAACATTGGTCCCTCCAGGAAGAAATTAAATTACCTGACACAAAAAGTGACAGTTTGGAACAGAGGCTGTATCTGTGCTTTTCAAGACTGTTGAATATGTGAATGGAAGTGCTCGAACAGCAGTTAACTAGGTGGCTGTGTTCCCTGCATCTCTACCTGGCTATGTGCAGACCAGTCCCTACACAGTGCTCCTCTACAGGTGCCCTGCAGGCGTTGGAGCCAGGACCAGCACCCAGAAAGAGCCACGACTGGGATACCCTTGCCCCAAGAGCAGAGATAACAAGGAAAGTCTCATTATCAAAGGCAGGCACTGCAAACTGTGCTCACCAGCAAGCCCGAGGCGCAGGCTCTGCTCCCAGCTTCCACCCTAACGAAACAAAAAGCAAAGATCCCCATCTGTCTTTCTCTCTGTGGGACTAGGGAAAGAATGAAAATCAGTAATCCATTGTCTTCTCATGCAAGCACAAGGAAAGAAAGAAAATGTCCCTTGCATGGTCTTCAGCAGTTTCCCACTCCCTCCAGAAAAAACAAGCATAATGAGCAGGGAGGTGTAAACAAGCAGCTGTGGGTGGGAGAGAGGAGGTAGCCAGAGTCAGACAGGGGCACTCCCCTGGGCTCTAGGCCTGAACTATTTTTCTCCTCGAAAGCAACAAAAGTAACGGTACAAACATCCAGTCCTGGCAGGTTTTGAATCAAAATAAGCCAAATATAGGAGTAGTATTTCAGTAATCTCTATTCCACCACTGCCAAAATCCCATACAAGTGTACTTTTCATTCTCTACTGCAGAATGAACCATTCAAGGTAATTAGCTATTCTTTTTCCTTTCTGCAGGTACACTGGTCTGAAAATATAGGCCATAGAGAGTGTACTCCCCTGCTAAACGAGAAAGGAAGAATGGCTGTAGCAGATATGAAGAAGGCTGAGGTACTCAGTGACTTCTTTGCCTCAGTTTTCACTGGCAGCCAGGATTCTCACATCCTTGAACATGAACCTCTAGGTGTGAACTAGGGAAGCAAACACCTGTCCCTGGAAAAGCTCAAGGCCAAGTTGAATGGGGCCCTGAGTAGTTGGATTCAGAACTTACTTAGTGGGTGGCAACCCTGCTTGTGGCAGGGAGGCTGGAACTTTGTGATCCGTTGGGGGTTGGACTAGATGATCGCTAGAGGTCCCTTCCAACCCCTACAATTCTGTGATTCTGTGATCCTTGACATCCCATCCAACCCAAGCCATTCTATAATTCTATTATCTCGAGACTGATAACAGGTCTATTTTGTAAGCCTGTTTGATTTCTTCATACTGTCCCTATTGTGCAGTGATGTTATTTATCCCTTCAGCACCCTGGGTAAAACACTAAAGGCAACTCTGTGTACGAAACACTGAATGGACCAACAAACTAAGGAGTGGCAGAATGGCTATCCTCCTTCCGGTATTGAATCAGGTATGGAAAGCCTGGTGTCATCATACACCTCCACCCAAACCTCTGCCTCTCCCTTCCCCTGGCTCCCAAGCTGCAAATCCAGGTATCTTCCCAGTTTGGATTCCAGATTTTTTTCACTTGCACTCAGCTCTTAAAATTTTCCTAGGTAAAAATAGCTATATGGTTAATTCAGATGTGCCCTAATTCATCTACACAAATTTTAGATTTTGAGGACGTCCACTGTGAACTGGAAAAGTACAACTGCTATGCATGTTCTCTTTTTCAAGTTCTAGCCATTTATTTATATGAAATAAAGTCTAGAAAATATATTCTATTTTTCGGTTTTCATTACTTTTATTCTTTGGATAGCATTTCACTATTTTGTGGTCCAAATAAGATCCAGTTTCAGTGCAAGAAACAGAAATCTCCAAACTCAAGACTCCAGAAGTGACTCTTCTTTCCTTTAAAAGGACGAAAATAACTCACTCACTTACAAGCCACTTCAAATCTCTATCCATATTTGCAATTTTTCTTTATGTTTTGCCTGTCATCCATATGTTTCTGTTCTTCATTGCTACTCAGTGCAGCAGAAAGAAAATACTAATTTATACTGATTAAGCACTTTATGTATCTATAAAAATGATCAATTTTCCATTTCATTCTGTGTTGTTAGTCACTCAGAATCATTGGTCAATGCAAATTATCTGCTTTCCGTCCTGACTGCATCCTCTGGTCACTGGAAAATCTGAGTCTTCCCCCCTGTAGAGGCTGCTCTTGGTCAAGAACCAAATGTGTTTCTAATTTTACACTGTAGTCACTTTCTCCCTGGGATTTTATAAAGCTCTTGAAGAAGCTCTAGGACCATGTCAAATATGAAAATATAACATTAAATTTGGAGGATGACAAAATAATCCTAACAAAGGGCAGGTGAGGTAGCCTCCTGTGATTTGTTACTGGCATGCTGACTGTATCACAGATGTTATGTGGCAGCATACAAGAGATTTCTCCAGATTTAAAAAAACATAAAAAAGTGACCTCATCTGCCCAATAGTGTTACACCCTTCAACATGGTTTGTATTTAAAATGCTATTGCCAGGGAAGAGATACCACCTATCTCCTAACACAATACATTTCTTAAAAAGGCCAACATGGTAACACACAGAGTTTACTCCCTTCACACCTTTAGCAAAGGCTGGATTGTACATGGCTTTATGTCACTGAGCAGATTACCTGTTTTCCTCCACAAAAACACCTGATTCTGTAGCAAAAATCCATTTTTTACAGCATATCATTCTCTACCTGGATGAACCAGTGTCACTCATTGTGGAAGGTGTATAGAGTGGGGAGGACCACTCACAGAGAGGGAAGGGCAATGCTATAGTCAGTGGACTCTGCGTCACACAATATACAAGAGCTCTCCTCACCCTTCCTACTACCACCCACAGGGAAGAGAAATACTTTGAATACTCCGCATCTTCAAGTTCATCTAAACTGCATTTGAGAATATTTCTATGACGATCAGTACCAGTTTTCTCAAAATGACATTGGAGACTCCCATGTAGCTTCTGACCTGAGGCTTACAGAGAACCACTAGACCTCACCCAGCCTGATAAAACTGCAAGAGCTTGCGTATATCATAGGCCAAGCAGAGAGGCACAGCATAGTGGATGCCTTATTAATTACAAGTCCACTATACCTGGAACTCATATAGGGACCCATTTTTTTTTAACACTGTGTATGTCTCACTCCACAAACTCTAGAATAAGCTTTGTTCTGACAACCAAACGCTCAAGTTATATATTTCAGGATGGGAACCTGCACAGAAAAGCCTGACATTCTTGCAAATCTGTTCCACTGTACCTCTTCTGGTGTGCTGCATCAGGCTGCTAAGTATGAGGGCTCAGAACTCCAGCTTTAGGGAAGAGAAGAAACACCAGATGTTACCACTCTAAGTATTGTTCTATTATTATTGTTCAGCCCCTTGGGAGCTAATACTCTTAAAGTAAGGTTTTCAAAAATAATTGCAAGTACGTCTGTGGAGAGAAGGCCGGTGACAGCTGATCAAACCGATTAATTAGACATTAAAAGAAGTGTAGTTACTGTACCCTACGCTCAGTCCCGCTTGAAACAGGGCTAAATAAAGATGGAAAGCAGAACAGATCAGAAAGTCCCTTGAAAAACTACTGCTTTTGCTAAAACAAAATGTGAATTCTGCCAAATGTACTTTCTGTTAGAAAGTTCTGTCAGAAGTTTTTGATTTCCCATAGCAAAAGAAGTAAAAATTTTAGCTCTAGGATGTGCTAACCCAAATCACAAAAAGTGGTCATGATAGAAATCACAGTGTCTTTTTTCAGCCACGTTTTCCAGTCATCTTCTTCGTCCTGTTGTCTCTTGGGAGCGGTAATTCAAATACTCTGAGCTCCCTTTCTCCTTCCTCTTTGGCTCTTGGGCTTAAGCACATTTTCCACAGTGTACGACAGCATTCTTTTTATTTGGACTCCTGCAGCTCACAATGGAAAGAGTCATCTGAACTGGGAGCACCAACCCCAGCAGAGAGCTGATCACGAGAACCACAGCTTCCATGAGTCACTGTGGTAGATGCATGGGACACAGAAGACCAGGCCAGCGACTTTCAACATCTTCTATTTAAAAATTGTCTTTTGTCTTTGAACGAGAAGACAACACTGGAAGGAATTTTTTTTTTCTTCTTTTAGTATACAAATTCTGGTTTTTAACCGGCTCTAATTACATTAAAAAATGGGCTTAATGCATGGCCTGTTTCCCAGCCTCTTTGAAGCCTTCGATTCCACAGCCTAAGTCTACCAGCTCTGTACCATATGCATCTGTGACAAAATTACTGCTTTCTTTGTTTTATGATATACTAGCAGCGTAACATCTGGAAATGTGGTTGGTTTTTTGTTGTTGTTGTTGTTGTTTTGTTTTGACTGGAAACAAACCTCCCAAATACTCCAGTCAAATCCAAAGAAAGACCTTAAATCAGCACTTGCTTAACTTGGGCGCAGAAAACAGGGGAGGATTTCCAGACTCATCAGGGGAAGGCCAGCATGCAGGTGGCTGTTACACTGGGCTACCACGCTAGTAAGAAGCAGGTGCTCCCATCTTGTCGCACCACCCACAGCAGCTGGTGGGGAGTGGGTCTGGGGCAAAGCAGCTAGACACAAGACCGGGACGCATTCTGGGGCAGTCTGACTGGAGACAGAGCTGCAGGCCTTCTGGAGCACACAGCGCTCCTTTCTGCGCTGAGAAGAAAGCTTGCCAGCTTCCCATGTGTGCAGGATATGTGTCCTCCTCCTTTTTATCATTCCTTGCTGCAAATGCCCTGTCAGTGCAATGCGCATTTCAACAGTGAGTCTCTCATAGCTCTCCTTATCTTTAATTTCCTTCCGCTATAGTCTATTTTATGGAGCCTTTCCTTTGCTGGCAATTTCTTTTCCCTTCGTATTTCAGCTGTGATGGCCAGATCAGGATCAAAATTTCTCATACACTGAAGGGAGTGTCTGGAGGCAGAAATGTCATGCAGATCAGAGTAGAGGTACAGGTCAGGGCAATATGTGTGTTTGCCCTCCACATTTACTTTAGCCAGATGCCTTTTCAGTTTTGTGCTCTATGATAGAAATCAATTTATTTTCTTAATCACACATTTTAAGCACACCTTAATAGCAAAAGGCTTGATCCAAAACCCAAGATAGGAATCTTCCCTTCAGATTTGGCATGACCAAAAGGAGCAGCAGCATTCATTTCATCAGTTTCCTCAGAAAGTGCCACTTGGGAGAGAAGGAAATGCCTCAATTGCAGCAAGAAACCTATCCTCAAAGACCCAGGCTTCCTCCCTTTTGGGCTTGAGTACTGCTCTTTTTCTTGTGTGGCCAGCAGTCTCATAGGAGTTATGAATAGATTTCCAGTTTCAAGATGATTCCCTTCACGTCCTTCAGAAAACGTGCAGCAGAGGTGAGGGTGAATGGGAGAATGAAAGGCAGGACTGGGGTTACAGAGATGGTGTGGTAACAGCTGAGTGGCAGGGAAACACTGAGAGTGAAGAGGCTGAAAGTCAGACTTGCTCTTCAGTTTGACTGCTGCGTGAGGCATCCCTTGCCAATGTCTCCATGGCACTTTTATTTTTTTTTTTTTTCCCACAGGAAATTAAAAAAAATAAAAATAAATAAAAAATAAAAGTTTTCAGGAAAATTGGACCAGCATCAAATTTCTATAAAATAAAAAGTCTCCACAAACTGGAACTCCCACTTTTCAGCCAGCTCTGAAAAAAAAACAATCAAATAGTTTGAACAACCCATCAACTGTATAATATTTACTCTAGCAGTATATATACTTTTCCTATTGGAAATAGTTACGAACAGCAAGTACATTCACAGAAACCAAGATCTATTTGTGCATAATTTAGTAAAAAAAAACAAAAAAAAGTGGGGTAAGAGGGAAGTCAGGGGAGAATATTCAGTATTAGTCTGTGAAAAGCCTGATGATCTTTCCTATTCCTGTGACCAAAATACATTCATAAGAATGTGTGCGCATTCACATACATCATATAAGGTTCGTCATGCAAGCCTTTGCTTTTTACTGTTCATGGCAGGTTATCCTCAGACGGCAACGTATCTCCGATTTCAGGCCGCAGGGAGGGTCGCCTTGTAATAGCACAGTGTGTAATGGGTTTCATTGCACTTGGGAACCAAAGAATGTGACCTCTGAGCAAAATAACACGAAGCAAAAAACGCATTGAGATCGCAGCTAGGTTGAGTTAACAGTACAGGTGGCTAGGGACTGCTTTGAACACTGTCCGTGTGACCTCACTTCAGCTGTACAACAATCCGTCCTTCCCCTTTGAACAAAACTTGTCAGTGTTTTAAACCTAGGGAGGGAAAGGGGAAGATTTGTGCAGGGTTGTCCTATCCCTAAATATTCAAAAATCATGAAACAGATGTGTGAGGAACTATCTGAAAAACATGAGGGGGAAAAAAAAAGTCATTCTTACTTTTTCTGGATTTTGTGGCTGTTTTTAGGATGCCCTTGGGCCTTATTTTCAAGCTTCTTCATAGTGTGAGGAGTAGAAACTTACTTCTGTAAAAATGAAAACTGAGATTCTCACCTAATTAAATGTCTCTGAGAATGGGAAGTTATAGAAAAAACATCAAGTATCATGAGACTTGCGATAAAAATCACAGGGTTTGGCAATACAGAGTTAATCACGAGTTAGGAAGTGATAGCACTTGTTCTAGCTGAATCACAAAAAAACAAACAGCCATAAACCTTATTCAAAAATATTTTGCAGGCATGACTGCCAAACTTCAGTTGGCTGCAAGTAATACTATTCATTATTTCAGAATATTCATATAGCCAGTAGGTATTTCTGGAAATCCTTGAGAATCCTTCATTTTCCATAATGCCAGGATGATTAATTTGTATTGAAAGTTTGTTACTTGCCAATTACCCGTCTACTGTTTAAAAATCTGAGTCACACGACCAGCAGCCAGAAACAATACCCGGCTGTATGTTCAGATAGATGTCCAAGGCACATAACGAATATTCAAAGGAGAAAGTTAGCAATCAAACTGCAGGCTGAAAGTTATGCACTGAAACTATTTTGCTAAGCTGGAAAAAAATTAGTATCTTCTCAAAAAAGGCAGACCACTTGCAAGGGAGTGTTTATCACAGAAAGGGGATTACATTCATAACAAAACGGATTTAAAATGAGTATTTGGATGACTACAGGATATTAGTTCTGATTGCAGACAAACAGGGATGCTTCTCTTGCCAGAAAATAAAAAGATCCCTTGCATCCATTGTAGTTTTAAGTCTGTCAGTTTAGCTCTGCTTATACAAATGTATGAGGCAGATGTATGCTCATCCAGTCTGCTTTGGTCCGTCTGTGTAAACTTCCCAGTGGAGTGAGATTTGCAATCCAGCGTAAATCCGAGGTAACCGGTATGCTGCATGATTTATATACAGGTTATCGTTTAGCCAAAGTCTGGCATTCTGTTGATATGCCTGTTATTTAGATGTATTCAGAAGCCTTCCAATGCATAGTTTTTCACTCGCAGTGACTGTATTCTCAAAAGAGATGCACGAGCCAGATCTTTTCTACTCCCCAAGGTTAAGGGAAAAAGTGAGATGTCCTCTGCTTTTTCAACTCCTTACCCATACAGAATAATTCATCTGCTGATATTCATAAGGTGACTTCTACCAGCAAATGTAAAGATGTCAGAAGGAGAATTTTTAAGCACACATGTAATTGTTTACGATTGGTGTCTGCTTTTATTTAGCATACTTGCTAGCGCTCTCTTTCTGCCGCTAGTTTGTAAGAATCTTTTCTCAACCAAGAATCTGCTCTTTGGGGAACTATATTTCACGTTCTTTCACTTTGCAAGCTCTGCCATAACAGAATCAATGCATCAAATGAGTCCCTCAAAGCAGCCAAGCCGTTTAATGGTAAAGATAGGAGGAGGAGACTTTTTTCTAACAGAAATTTTGGCAGGAAGGGATTAATATGTGTCTGCCCATTTCCTATGCTGCTCCTTCCCTTCATAAACAGTGTGGGAGAAATGAGGCACTGGAGGCACACGGAGCTACGGGGAACGAGGCAGGGCAAAGATGGAGAAGGGAAGACTCGCGGCCCCGGCCTCTCGCCGTGCTGCCAGCGCCCCCTAGGGGCCGGCTCGCCTCACTGCCGGCGGAGGCCGGCGGTAGGCAGCGCCCTCGGGCCTGGAGGTCGGGCCAGGGGCTGCCCCGAGCTCGTTGCCACGTCCTGGGAGCTTTCCCACCTCATCGTAACTGCAACTCGACACAATATGGTGCTCTCAGCAAAAAGCTTTCACTTGGCATTTTCCTCCTGCTTCTCTGTGATTATTTGCTTCTTCAAAAACAACAACAACAACAAAAAAATTCAGGCGACCAATTGAGGAAGCAAAACAGTCTGCTTTGAAGAGAAAAATCAAACTTTAAAGAGGAAAAAAAAAAAGCATAACTGTGTATAGATTCATCCCTTCTAAGAACAAGACTTTGTGCAATTTAGGCCACAAACCACTCATCACAAATGGCAAACAACTAGCAGATGGAACCAGTAGTCTGCAAACAAAGCAGAGGTTGAAATCAAATTCCTCCCGTCTAGCAAAGATCTGCAGGAAACAGGATGTCTTTCTGAATGCTTTGCAAAGAGAAAAGCAGCTTGAATTTGGGAACAAATATTGTAACACCCTTATGATATCTCCATACTAGATACCGTGGTCCTTGTTTTCCTTCAGGTTACAAGACTGGACAGGCAATCACAATTTTAGACTCAGGCAGAAAACAGTACTCTGAAGAAAAGCCCTCCCTTTCCTTCTCAACAAAGCTATTTCACATAGGCATGAGAGAAAGTAATAGATAATGTCTCATGAGTAATCTGTACCTCTTACATTTTCTTATACATAACTGGGTGAATCCTGTCTCGTGAGCAGCCTCAAGCTAGTTCATCTCTGTAGCAGCGCTCACAGTTTTCCTGCTCTTTCATAGCTTCACTCCATGACCCTGTACTGATTAGAGAGATGAGCTTGTGGTTAATCAGCAACTTCATTACCAATTACGTAGCTCAGTTAGGGATTTAAACAGTTGTACTCTGTCCCTTGTCCGAACAGCCACCCAAATATAAAACAGAGAGAGATGCTGCTGGCAAAGAAGAAATGTTTCAGATGCAATTGTAAGCAGCAGCAGTGTCAGGAAAGAATTCACCCCGCTTCTCCGCCTATCCTTTCTGCAGCAAAATCTACTAGACGACGATTGTGAGAAAGTATTACTCTTGAAGGAGACCCCATAGCAATTAAGAAATAATCTGTATACAACAAATACGTAGATGGAGAGTTGCATTGCTGCTTTGTATCCTGCAAGCAACAGCTCTGCCAACACTGTGGAAATGGGCATTGGTTCTACCTGAGATGTGCATTAATCCACTTGGCCAGAAACAGTTCAGGTACTGAATTACGTTCACAACAAAGGTGACAAACAGCCTGAGGAGAGAATACATACTCAGAGAGAGAGAGACTTTGAGGTATATCTTTGATGCTGTATGTCCTTTATATTATATCATGGCTTTGATGGGAGATTTCTTTGGTCCACTGGATGTTTTTTGTGGGATACAGCTGAAATACATAGTCTGTG
The DNA here is from genome assembly GCA_013399175.1 of Odontophorus gujanensis. Lineage (NCBI taxonomy): Eukaryota > Metazoa > Chordata > Aves > Galliformes > Odontophoridae > Odontophorus > Odontophorus gujanensis. The sequence continues at coordinate 101,925 of VXAB01011022.1, forward strand.
GGTGTACAGCATTCTTTTAGCTTAGTGAATTGGTCAACAGGCAATCTCTTATCACAAAAAATCTTGGATGAAGACCTCTGACCAGTGTGATACTTTGAGCCATATTCATATGGCTAAAATCCACATGTCCTAAAATCTACTTTGACTCTCTGGGCACTATATTTCCCTTTTCAATATCAAGCAGTAGGCTAAGCAGTTCTGGCTGAACTTAAGCTATCTAGTCTTTAGTGCACTGGTTTCACACAACTCTCCCAAACAAAACCAGAGTCATCAATGTAAGAACTGAGACATTTATTTCTGATTCCCTTATCTGAGCCCATGATTTATCCCATATTGCCTTCCTTGGTAGAATAATCAAGGACATCATCACTGTTGTTAATAATAATAATAGAAGAGGTGGAAAGACATAACAAGAAAATCATAGCAAACACTTTATTGTCCCTGGGATGTAGAAATAAGATTTGACATAGAGAATAACTGCAATGAGCATATGATTTATTGTTTATACCACGTCATATGACAAAGCTCTTAGATATTTGTGGCCTAATAAAGTGATATAATGCTTTCTCTGTGTTTATCCATGTGGTAAATAGACAGCACAACTGACACCTAGAGCAACACTACAAAATCAGAACTCTGAGAGGTAGTGACAGAATTTAACACTAGTTTCACCTCTCAGGAAATAAGCAAGCACATCCCTGGTGAATTAAAATATTATTTGTGACAATATTAGTGCTGCTTTCCTTCCTTACTGCCCTTCACAGTCGAGGAGGATATGAATTAAACCCTGACAATAAACACCTGCTGCATCTTCACAAAAATGAGACTCAAAACCAAAAATTCAACTTTACAAAGAGGTTGAGGCCATGACATGGTTTCTGATGCAAAGTCAAAACTCTTTTAAGAGAAAACAAGCAAACAAAAAAACAATGCTAAGTCTAAGGTATGCAGTCCCAACACAGTTACTGCTCTCTGACGTATTTTATGTGTCAGTAGCCTGAGCAACATCAGGAGCTGACAAGTGGAACGAGAGACTGACCATAAGTAGTTACTTCTGAAGAAACAACCACAGAAACAGGGCTACCACCATTATGAGACAAAGGTAACTATCATCAAGTTGAAAACACCATCCTGGATTAGAATAACCTCTGGACAGAGGTATTTGAAGCTTTCTGGCAAAAGTGAACATCATGCTCTAGCAGCTATCGCCAGTGACAAACCAAGCCTTCTGTGCAGCACACTGGTAGTACCAAAGGAATTTTCAAACTCAAAACTCAGCTATCAATCTCAGGTCACACACACTCAGGCTCACTGCAGTCTGAAGTCATCTGCTTGTCTTCAATGGGCTAACAACCAATGTGGCATCCTCCCCAGTCCTTACTTTTGGGTAAGTGGTTTGAAATTAAAGTATATTCTGATCCTTTACAAAGAGTAATACAAACGTGAGACTACACAGGGATAAAGCTACAGTCTGTGAGCAAGTATGGTGAAATTGGGAAGCAAGCGTATCACAGCTGAATGGTATTTTATTTGGCACGTTGTCTACTTTTTGCAAAGAGGAAATCCAATCAGTATGCTCAAGTTTTCCAGAATTTGTCCGTTAAACAGTTGCGGGCCAAACTGCAAAAGTCTTCTTCCCTTATGGGTCATCTTTTTATGCAAGAAGTTCCTTTGACACTGAAGGTGCCCTGGTTTAGCTCTATTCTTCATATCCACAAAGCCCTGTAACTAAGGTAGTCAATCTGCAGGCTTTGACTTGCCTTAAGTAACATTTTTTCATGTCACGGGTAGACAGTAGTATCTCTTCTCAGCAAGTGCCAATTAGGAAGAATCTCTATTACTGCAAGACACAGTCTTCTTGTTCTTTTATTAAAATGTTTATGTCTGTCTCTGTTACAGTTCCTTCAGCTAGGAGCAAAACTAGTTAGGCAAAGCACTGAGAGACTGCCACATGCTCCTGCAATTATATGTTGCACATAAAATAATTCAAACACACTATTTGAGTGTGTAATTTAGTTCATATGTAGTTAGAATGTGCAGAGTTTGCCAAGTGACTGCATCCAGCTGGAAAATCAATTTATATATGCCAGTTTAATAAAACCTGAAAGTCTTCCGCAATTCATGAAGAAATGTTAGACAAAGTTTAAATTGTACATTATGTAAAACCAAATGTAAATTACAGGCTGAGTGTGAAGGATCATTCGTCCTCTGCCAAAATTCACATCAGTGGTCACCAGTTTGGGGACGGAGGGGGAAACATACTGTAATAAAATGAAACCTTGTATAACTCCAAGTAAAAGCTTTGAGGGCCAAATTTCAGCAGAAGAAACTTTAAAACAGAACTGAGTTCATTATTGAGCCATTTCTCGTTGGTTTAAATCCCAACAGTATACAGCTGCAAAAGAAAACAAACTGTAAGTGCAAAGGGCTGGTAATTCAGATGCTTCTTGGTGTGTCCTATAGGTGTCCAGAGCTTCCAACCTGAACTAATCTCAATTCTGGTCTCCTGAATTTCCCACTCATTATTACCATAGAAAGCAAAATTTTGTCATCCACAGTCTATACACTCTAATGTGTGGGTGTTTAAGCCCAGCACAGGTACTATTAAGACTGGTGACAACCCAGACAGACTGGTGGGAAGAGTAAAACACTCCTTTGTGACGGTGAAGTACAGGTGCAAACCAGTGTATGTTTCTGGAGGGGCAAGCACTACAGAACCCACTACAGAGATGCTGCTAATAGCAATGCTCACCTCTGCTCTCATAAGAGGGGTGAATAGCTGAGGGGCACAGAAGGGCTCCTGGAATAGACTTTTTCCTTCTTGCTCCTTTTTCTGCTTGAAGCACTATGGGGAGAGTAGGGAATGCCTGCACCTAGGCAGGAAGCACACACAGGCCTTCAGTTCTGAGCTGTCTGTCAACACTAATAGCAGTATGCAAATTGTCATTAGTACTAGGGAGGACATAAAAACACAAAGTGAACCAGGCTTTCATTGCACTTTGTCACTGTGTTTACTGAACAAACTACATAAGGCAACACTCATCTGCAAAGCAATGCTCTCACTTATCCAAAAAGAGTTACTCCTCTTCCGCACATCATCTGCAGAGGCAAGGTGAGCACAGTAGTTCTTGGGTGCATGTTACTTGCACACTGCCTGATCAGGGCCTTTCAGGGTGCCAGGGTGGTGTGAGGTTATCCAGAGCACCTAGTCAGAAAGCCACTGCAGGGCAGTTAACATGTATTCACACCATAGCTTAGAGTCACCATCGGAGCCCAAGGCAGAACCAGACTCAATATTTGATGTTTAGTATCTAAGGGATCAATTCTGTTCATTGTAGCATTACAAAAACTCAAAGGAAACTCTAGTTAGGTCAACAACTACATCATCAATATTCTGGATAATGAATTTGGCCCAGTTTCTAACATCAGTACCTTAAAAGCATTTCCAGCTTGCAGAAGCTGGATGGAGAATTTTTCAGATACTATAGTTATCAAGGGAATTCCTCAAGTCTTTCAAATTCTTCAAGTCTTTCCAATGAATCAAATGCACCTTAGCAGATTATTTCCTTCAGGACCGCAGAAATACATCCCTACTCCCATAAATGAGCTCTTACTCTTGCACCCTAACCTGCTAATCTCCTCTCCAGCCTCCTAATTCACCCTCACTTAGGGCATGCAGTTTGCTGGCACTAAGTGCTGGCATGCACCTTTGTTTTCACACAATATACAGTTTCAGCTTGCCTTAGCACTTGACAACCTCAGTATCAATGCAACCACTCACAGAAGTAAAGGTCATTGATTTACACCACAAGTACTGAAGATTATTTTTTACTATCGCCACTGTCCAACACACAATTAGGCTTTCATGCACAGAATCCATTTCAAGAACTGCCAGTAATTTTCATTCCATATACGGTACTTTTTATGCCAATACATATGCTTTATATCTAATGGCAAGGATATCTGAAAGAGTAGAAGGTCAGTCTTTTATAGACAATCCAAAAAAATAAAATAAAATCAGTGAAAGAAATTGAAACATGCATACTCAGCAAGAACCCCAGCAGGAAAAACTTTCTACATGATTAAATATAAAAACGAATGCTGTCCCAAAAGCACAGCTATCATGGACCATGTGCACATGCTGGTCACAACAGCGCCTGGAATGCAGAGCCATTCAAGCTCAGCTTTTAACAAGGCTCTTCTGGGCCTGGACAAAGGCCAGATTTAAAAGCCCTGAGCCCAGCACTAACTAATTTACCCTACTCATTTAATGGTGATCTAATCTACCCTGTTTTATTAGCTTTGAAACAAAGTGGGAACACTTAGGCAGTTGGTAACCATCCCTCAGGTTGGGGGACAACTGTGAAGAGCTAAGCACAAGAAGATTGTTTAGCTGTGCAAGTTTTTTCCCCCCCAAAATCATACCTGACTCTGTTCTTATTCACACACACATACATGCACACACAGAAACAAACAAAAAAACCCAAACATGAAATAGCGACAAAGCACCTAGTATAACTGTTTCTCTAGATGCAGCAATGCCAGCTTAAAGAGCGTTCACAGACACACAACTCAGTATGCTTCCTCCACTGTAGTACAACCACTGATGAAATACATAAATCACCATTACACTTTGACCTGAGATAACTATATACTGACACGGTAGAAAGACTAGGAGTTATTCTATCACTTCAGCTGTATCAGTTCAAATAAAGCAATAGAAGTTATGTTTACAGATAAATTTCAGTTTACGGTGTAGGGCACAAATGGCAGCTATTCCTGAATGCTGTGTATGTATTAGACCTGATTTCATTATCTCTGCATGGACAGGTTCTAACTGTACAACATTCCAGTTTTTTGATGGATGCAAACCACAGTAATATCACTGGAATGGTTTAAGTTTACCTCAGGATGTAGTCAGTCCAGCACAATTAAGATCAGTCCCTCCTCACCTCTAGAGAGGGTCAGAAATTTCTGTTTCTTTTTAAAGCACACTGGAAGCAGGAAAAACTTTCAAAAAGTGTCATTTCTTAATAAAGATCTTTCCACCTATTACATCAATTTCCTGCTCTATTCACATCAACAAAAAAATATGTATGCTATTTTGTTTAGCTTGACTTTACCTTTCATTTGCTAAGTTTATGTTTAATAAAGAGGAAAAGATCCATCACTGATAACAACAAAGCAAAGGCTTGGTTGTTTTTTTTTGTTTTTTTTGTTTTTTTTTAAACTAGAAAGTGATTATGATTTTGAGATTTAGTCATTTAGTACTTCATCTAGTACCCCCGAGCATTATATGCTCACATATACACATGAATATGTGCCAAGACAACAATCTCTGTGAAACAGGCCAGAAACTAGTTCTCAGTAAGTAAACAGGCCACTAGTGTTTAATCCCGAGGGTTAAAGAAGCCTGCTGGCTCCCTCCTTTGCCAGAGCTTATTGCTGCAAGTAGGACATGTGTGCTTTACCTTCCACTCCTTTCTCAAACACAACTCAGGTAAGAAAGGAAAAGTATTTTTATCTTGTGGAGGACTACAACACAATTCCTCATAAATAGAGGTATCACTTAAAAGTCTCCTGAGAAAGTACTACCAAGCAATTAGTCCCTGTGGAGCCAAATTCATCTTCAGTCCTAGGCAGACCCACTGACCACTTCTGTCACTAGTTAAAAGCCGCAGTGAGAGCCACACATATGAGAGGATGAGTTTCAAGCAAGGTTGAGAACTTGTTCCAGGTTTGTTTGGTCCAGAAAAATCAAGCCAAAAAGAGGCACCTGTCATGATCCACCAGTGTGCAGCCGTAGGAGAAGATCCAAGAATTTATAGAAAAAGAGAAACAAATGCAAGATTTTTGTAAAAGAGATTACTAATGGGGGAAAAACAATGATTTTCCAGTCCTAAAGTACCTCTCCAAAAGAAAGGAAGTTTTGAGCCAAGAGACGGCATGGGAGAAGTACTCAATCCTGCCATAAGTGGATTTTATGTGTGTGCTAACTGAGTTGAAAGAAAATAAGGTCAGGTATCTATATCATTTATGTTTCTCTGATGAATTCTAGAGTATAAGCACTTCAGTCATCATATGGTAATTTTAGTGAAAGTACCTCATGCTGAAAGCAGCATTTCAGACCCATTTTTACTGTAATTTCATTTCTAAACAGCAAATTACAAACATTTCAAGAGGGCTGAACTCAGTTGAAAATTCAGTCATGTAAGTTACCTATGTATACTTGGCAGGAGAGATGATGGGAGAATTTTCTGGAGCTTACTTTTATTGAATCCATGTTATTAAATAAAAGAAAAAAAAAAGGAGGAAAGAAATGTTGGAAGGGTTTTTGGACTGTGAAGATATTGACACTTTTGAAAATGAAAAGGTCATAAAGGTCTCTACCCCCAGGTCCACTGGCTGAGAAATTTTGTTGGGCTGTTATAATCAAACTTTTAAGATTCAAAGAGAAGGAGATAATTCTGAAACAGGCAATACAATACTCTAAAGAAAAAAAGTGGAGGATATGAAAAGGTGAGAGAGTTCGTATTTTCTCTGGCTCCATCAAAAAGAAAAGATGACAGAAGAAAGAAACAGTTGAATTTGAGTCTTTAATGCCATGACAGAAAAAAAAAAATGGAGATGTGAAATTTTGCAACCTACCACTCCCGTAGTAACAGCAGGAACCATCACCATCTACCAGAGGAGCCGAACAGTTTATCTTGGAGATTTTTCCTTCTGCTACTGACTTCATTTTTGTAACTGTGCATTCTTACTTGGCCCTATTCCACAGTTTTCATTGAAGTTGAAGGCTTTAAAGGGGAGAGAAAACAGGCAGTAAACAAGTACAAGCTCAACATCTTGATAAAAGTTGATACTACTTGTCTGTCTTGTTGCTTTAAACACAATTGTTTTAGGTCCAGACATTACATTTTCAAACTGAGATTAGTTTAAAGGCTTACTGAATGTGATTTAATAGAGTATTTAAGTGTTTTAATTTTTATGCTTACTTTGCACTCATCACCTATCCTTGAAAGGAAGAAAAGCTCATCACATTTTCATGTATCCTATCACAACAGATCATTTCCAGTAAAATATATGAGTGCTGGATTTAAATGGGAAGTGGTAAGCTGTCCTTGGGTCAGGTCAAGTAGCAGAGACAGCAGTTTGTACATAATTCCTTTCTTACCAGTGGAAAGCTGGAATTCATGATGAAGGTCTGCTTTTCAGAGTTGCTGCATTTTCCAAGCTCTCATTTATCATGTCTAGTTTGCAGGTGCTCAGCCTCTCTTAAAAGACAGGCACTAAGTTATGAGCTCTTTTTGTTGTGGAGATATCTGTCCAAATGTAAACTAGTGCACTGAGTCGGCTCCCAGGCTGCCCACGCACTGCCTGTCACCAGATCATTCCTAAAATGTAAATACCAAAAAGCCCTTGGTATATAGTGGCTCACTTTTGCCCTCTAGGATCTTAAGGCAGTCATGCTGCTCCTTCTTCCCTTTAAACCAGTTGTCTTGACAGGCTGTTTGTGTTGCTGGCATTTGTAAGGGAGCATCCACAGAAGAAGATTGGTGCTCTCCTCCCTGAGTGATGGGCCTAAGGAGATGGAGGTGGGAGCCCAACCACAGCCTGAAGGAGCAACAGGTGACCAAAAGCAGTTTGAGGCCCTTCCCCACTGGCCCTTGACGTGTTTTAACTGCTGGGCATGCAGCACGAAGAAGAGGAAGCAGGACCCAAGTCCCCTGTGGATCCAGCCCTCTGTTTTATTATGTGCATGTACAACAGACCTCTAGTCTGGTTTTGTGTCTTCAGGCTGCAGTTTAATGATGAATAATTAGGTTTTGGACAGCTCTTGGCAAAGCCTGCCGCTGAATACTTCATGTTGCAATGGATGTTAACCTGAAAATTGTGTTTGCAGCTCTGTTTGATCGTCCTTAATGAAAGTGGTCAAATTCTAATTTAGTCTTACTAAAATATATATATATTTCTTCTCACATCAAGATCCAAATCTTATACTTGAAACTATATGGTGAAAGCAAGCAAGAATTCCACCACATCCAGTGATATCACAAAGCCATGGGAGATGAAAAAAACATTCACATAAACAGTTTGATGGTATTACAATTCAACTGCAGCATCCAACTGGAGGAAATGGCGGGAGAAGTTTTGCTTTGTTAGACAACAAGTGCTCAGAATCATTGGTCAGTCATTACAATACAGGAAGCTGTGGCAAATATGAAAAGTAAGTTTTATTTGATATTTGAAAACAATGAATCTTCCATGGTGTCTAGGTTTGCATTTGGCAGTCCTAGGATTATTACTGAAAACTTCACTCGCAAGTGGAAACAAAGATGTACAAGACTGTCAAAGAACAAACAGTACCTGCATGTCAAAAGCTGCTTCCACATCCTGTGACTGATTTAACCAGACACTTGTAGCATTTACTACAAAACATGGAAACAAATTACTCATAACTGACTGAGACTGAGTAAAACACATAAGCAAGCTATTTCATCTCCTTATGAGTCAGAGAACCACTGAAAAAAAAAAAAAAAAACAGTGAAATTCAGAACACTCCCTGAAAACTGGAGATAAACACGGATGAGAAAGGAAACATGATCATAACCAAGTAGTGCAAAACGACCAATGTCACTCAAGTCAGTGCCAAAAACACAGCTTATAGAACACCCAGAAACCAATTAAAAAAACAACAACAAAAAAAAAACATATAATAGCTGCAGCACTGCTTAGTGACAGAAACTGCTAGAACGTGAACAACACTGCTGAGGGAGCTAACAAAATAAGGCAAACATACTCCCCAGACTGCCACGTGGTTCACACAACCATCATGTCTCTGTGACAGCATTATGATGGAAATCTGAGCGAGCTGGCTTGTACAGCTGAGGCAAGGCGGACCGCATCCCACCATCTTTATAGAGATAAATTCCCACTGATTTCAATGAATCAGAGACAGGTTAAAGTCAATGGGAGTTTAGTCTGGGTAAGGACAGATGCACAAATGAATAATGATTTCAGCATTTGGCTTTACCTTCGTAAAGAAATAAGAAAAATATATTTCACATGTTGCATATCTGTCAGCTAAATTCATTTTATCTACAGCACTTTATTGGTCTCATGCAGCTCTAGAGAACAGTACAAATCTCAAATTACAAAACCACCTAGTTTTAGGCCCCATCAGTACTGAAACCTTCAAACCCTGATACAGTCTCCAAGTCCCATTCAAATTGTCATCAAAGCCATACTCCAACATTAAGTCCATGTCAGCCTTAGTGGAAGCAGATGAGGGCTCCGGCTGCATCTGGTTTGACTTCCCTGTAATAACTACAGTCAATTGAGCCATATCATAGAAAAGCTAAGTATTTCCTTAAAAAGTAACTGCCATTTTTCTCTGAGAAAAATAATTGCAAAAACACTAATTTAATATTTAATGTCTTATTTTAAATTACAAGATCAAAATATCAACTGGATGAAAGCAGACTAAAAATATTAGTAAGTTATAACATTCTCCCTTCAGACAAGTTTGTCTCTGCGTAGGCAGAAAAATATTTGAAGGTCTCAGCTCCCGTGACAGAAGATAAATTTAAACTCAAACCTGAGCTCCTCGAAGACTTCCTTAATCTCCAGACTTCTGTTCAACCCCCCCAAAAGAAAAGGCCACGAAGGCCCTGCACAAGCTCTCATCCTTTATATGTGAGACACGAGTGCTTCTGGTATGCCTTCACTGACTGGAAAATTATTTTTCCCCAAAACTCACTGTTACTTTTGATGAAATCAGAGACGCCTCTGTGCAACAGACACCCACACACTTAGGAAAACATATCCTCTTATTCTGTATTTTAAATGAACCATGTTTTCCCCTAGCTTCATTCAAAGTTTTAGGTCGTTAGCAGTTACTTCCAGCGCCTCTCAATTACATATTATCATGGTCACTGTAACGTTAATGAGTTTCTCAATCATAGGTGTCTACCACGTTGCTTTTGTCATCAAAACAGGTTTGTGTTATTGTCGTAGTTTTATAAATGGAGAAACACGACATAAAAAAAATACATTTCAGGTAGATTTCAGAATCCCTTCTTGAGTAAAAGTTATTAGATTTTTGTAAGTGGTTGTTTCTTCTCTAGAGAATCCCTCATTAGATATCCATATATCAAAAATAAATCAAGTTCTTATTTCAGAGGAAAACTTCTCATTTCCTATACTGACAAGCCCTGAAACAGCCAGGCATGGTCGGACAGCACAGATCTGCATCCTGCACTGAAGTTCCAATACAAGTATTATTTATGCTTTGTATGTCTTGCTTCTTTCAACCCTTTCTATGAGCTACGGCTCACAGCCTGGCACTCAGCTGGGTACACAGACATAAATTAAAATTCCACAGTGCTCATGGAGAATAAATACATGTAAATCTGAAGGATATCTGCTTATAACAGTTTATCCTGTTCAAGTTCTTTTGCCCATGACAATACATTAAAGTATTTAAGACAGAAAGAAAGGCTACCAAACACCATTTTCCTTTGCAAGCACTTTTAAGGAAATTATATACCATAAGCTCTGTACCATGTGCAGTTAAGCACTCTCCTTAATGCATGAGTTTGCCTCCCCCATCACTGATGCAGACTTCAGAAGTCAGCACAGGTTTTGGAACTGACCCTACTAGCACAGTAACAGCTAGGATAATGGGCTTTCTTTCTTTGCTGTACATATTTAAGATCCTTGTCACTTCAATATCTGCAAACGTTTCAAGACAATAAAAGGGAGAAAAGAAGCTATGTTTTTAAAGTGAAATGCTTCATTTAAAATAAATAAATAAATATTTACCAACTAAGCATTAATACGTTGTGCTGTTATTTTTAAACAGACTCTCAAAAAAGGAAAATGTTCTAATTTTATATAACTGCTTTCAGTTTTGTTTAAGAAAGAAAAAGAGGATAAAAAAGAACCAACATTTCAAAACATCTTGTAAACAAATTTTCACGTGCCAATTCTTTTTTCAATTAAAAAAAAGTCTTACAATTAATGAAAATTTTCTGCCAAAAGCCCCCCTTTTCACTTTATAAGGCCCTTTTAAATTAAAATATCAATTCAGTAATAAAAATTCCACAAGTTTTCCACCAGTATTCACAAACCGCAAACACTCCTCTCCCACACTGGGGAGTTAGTTCAGATTTAAACTGAAGCACTGAATATTGCATGAGTCTTTGTGAGGACATCATTGATGGTAAGTCTAAGAGAAGAGCGTTGCATTAGATTTTAATTCTGAAAGTAATTGGCTTAGTTCTGAGAGCTTTGTGGGGTTTTTGAGGTGTTTTTTTGTTTGTTTGTTTTTTTCCCCTTTTACACAAGAAGCGTTATAATCCATCTCATCCTTCCCTGGAATTTAGCCATTAAGTTTTTCCTCCCTGTGGTCAGCTCTTTCTACTCATTCAATTTTCGAAGAAAGCTCAGGGATTGAAGAAGCCAGAAAACATGTGCTGACCCATTTTACGGAGCAGATGAATTAATCCAACCATGCTGGTTAAAGCATATGGGCATTTCAAACACCTGGACCTCAGCTCTGCTGAACAGGAGCCATACACATGTGATGAGGTTTAACCTCGCTCAGCTCAGGTGGACTTCCTTGAAAGCAGCCAACATCTCGACTCGTACTGCCAGTCCAGGAAGAGCTGTCAGAGTCAGGCACACAGACGGTCAACTACATCCTACAAGCGCAGGAAGTCTGCGTGGTGACAAACACGAAAGTAAAGTGCAGTAGACAAGTTTTTGGGTCTGGACAATTCAGATACTTTCCTCTGCGTGTCATATTACTGCTTCCTAAAAATTTTACTGTTTACTAGCTTTTAAGGTCTAGAAACAAATTACAAGACATTACTATCAATCATTCTGTAGTAATGAGTGCTAACGGTGCCTGAATTTATTTGAACAGAGCTGGCACTGACGTGAACTTATCCCCAATATATTTTAGTTGTTAGCAAACCACCTAGGTTACTTTTTCCTAGTACAAGTGATCAAGACAAATAGCATTTTTCATTAGCATTAGAAAACTGGCCTAAGCACAAATCAGTCTTGACTTCAGGAGTTATGACATTAAGAGTGGTTCAAATACGTGAAGACAGATGTACCTGTACTTTCTTCTCTGCAAGGATCTTAAGGTAACGAGAGACAAATGAGAGTCTGAGTGAGCTGTGCAAATCCTTCCATGATTTTCATGACATCAAGAGCGAGCTTTGTTTCCTTCATCTCTAACTTTTGCATGCCCGCCTGCAGCACTGCCAGGATACAGTCACCATCACAAGTGTTAGTGCTTCAGCATCACAAAACCAGGAGACAGAACAGATTTGCTGGAAGAATTTGGGAGGTTGAAAAAAAAAAAACAACGAAACTCACAACCTGATTCAAAGCATCCATGCCAATCTCAGGTGGTAGATCTTTCAATAAAGAGGAGTCAAGTGGGTGAAATGACAGCATATCAGCAGCAAGTAATATTGCTCATTTAGGCTAAGATGGTTGAAATTAGTTATTTGTCTATTAATCCCAGGAGCATTTCAGGCCTGTGCAGCTTGGGTGAGCACTTAGGGTAAATCAGGTAACTCAAGCAGTTTACAAAGAGTAAACTCCTGACAGGAGTTATTTAAAAATGACATGCTCACCAGAATCATCAAGTAGCGAAAGCTGCATTCACAGTGCTTTCCATGATACTCCAAACTGGCAGCAAGCTATCAGGCTTTCATGCCTTTTGTGTGTCAGTAATCACAAAGCCTTATTTGAGTGTGTGCTCACCTCCTTCCCAGAGCTCCCACAGTCAAATCTGGGCTACTCTCACTCAAGAAGCAATCCCAGCTACTCTGCAAGTTGCAGTCACATACAGAGAAAAAAGATCAATCTCCTCAGAGGACTGTATTATCATGTAGTACTCCCATAGAAAACTCCACACTCCTGCCTATCCTAACCAGCATCACATATCCACAGATTATCAAAACCCCACACCTGTGCTAGCCACACTACTTCACATACTTCTGCCCAGGGTGCAGCTCACACCACTGCAGGCCTCAGCTCCACATTCTAAGCTGCAAAGGGTGAGTTCTGCTCATTGGTCTAACTTCACTAGCTTCAGAGTATATTGCATAGCGCTACATCAGAGATTAGTAATTCATCCCTGAGTCTTCTGGTCTCTTTATAGCTTTACTGCCATTTTCAATTCTGCCCTGAGCAGCCGATTCAGAGGATTCAGGGCTGTTGAAATGTTCTACCAAAAAAAAAAAAAAAAAAGGAAGACTGGAATAGTTTATAAGTCCTAGGAAAAAGCATAAGAGCTCAAGATTCATAGGATGAGGAACATTCCTTACAGCAGTTATTTTATCCTGTGATTTATACTCGTCACCTCCACATATTGTATGGATACAGCGTTCAGTTCTCTCTTGTAAGAATTCCCTTCTGGCTTCAGACAATACTCTCCCTGCCAGAGTAATACTTTCCTTAGCTTGGCACAAGTCTTCTTTGTCTGTTATCTGTGTGATTATGTCAACAAATAGTGTTAAATTCTGTGTATACATTTGTTCTGTGGCTCCTGGTGACATGACAAGGTTCTATGTTATTTCAGTAAGAATCTGAAAGAATTCAATGACAGTCTGCACTCTAATTCAGAGGTTACTGGCAAAACTCAACACAAAGCTTGAGTTTCTCCTCCCTTAACCTTCACTCAACCACTGCAATGAAAACAGCCACAAGGGTCGGGAAGTGTCTACACCTTGAGGCTCCTTTTTCTGGTTCTAGTCCTGGGTGTGATTATCCCTGAGCTCTGAGGACATGCATAATTTAAACACAGACCAGTCTTTTGGAAATGATCCACCAAAACATTAAGAGAATTGAATTCCTGGTTATTAAATTCTTATGACTTTTGCACACTTAACAGCTAGATCCTATTTTCTCTTATTTTAGCTGTTCCTAAATTTGGTTTATTTGTCTGTAAATGCCAGCCTGAAATCTTGATACCGAGACAGCTCCTTGCACCCTCCTCCCTCCTTGGCCAGAATCAACATTAGGTCTTCAAGTACATTTTCCACTTCAAGAAGAAGGGTGAGCCAAGACTGCCTTACTGCACAGGCAGGTAGGAAGGATCACTTGCACCTTCCTTCCTTTAAGGATGAAGGAAATACACAGATTTTCTCCAGAACATAGTCACAACAGGCCACTCAGTTTTATACAGTTGCTTTACCATTATGATTGCTCAATTTAATTCTCAAGCTAAATAAATAAATAGTTAAGCTGCAATTATTACTTTTGATTCTGCAGTCCATGTACCTTCACAAACAGAGCTTTTACATTTCCATGACAGCACTTCTAAATTTCAGTGCACGCTCACTACCTATAAAGCACAGTAACCAGCCCAACTGTCAACTTGTCACCACCACGACCACTAAACCTTGCCCCTCAGTGCCACATCTATGTTTCTTGAATGTATCCAGGGATGGTGACTCCACCATTTTCCTGGACAGCCCATTCCAATGCGTGACCACTCTTTCAGAGAAGAATTTTTTCCTAACATCCAACCTCAACCTCCCCTGGTGCAACTTGTGGCCATTCCCTCCAGTCCCATCACTAGTTACATGGGAAAAAGAGGCCTACCCCCAGACTGTCATAGCCTCCTTTCAAGTAGTTGCACAGAGTGATAAGGTCTTCCCTAAATCTCCTTCTCTCCAAACTAAACAATCCCAGCTCCTTCAGCCACCCCTCATAAGACTTGTGCTCCAGACCCCTCACCTGCTTCATTGCCCTTCTCTGGACATGCAGTAGGACCTCAGTGTCTTTCTTGTAGAGAGGGGGCCCAAAACTGAACACAGTACTCAAGGTGTGGTCTCACCAGTGCCATGTACAAAGTGATAATCACTTCCCTGGTTGTGCTGCCCACACTATTTCTGATGCAAGTCAGGATGCCCTTGGCTTTCTTAGCCACCTGGGCGCACTGCTGGCTGTCGACCTGTAACCCCAGCTTTTCCTGACACTCTCTATCCCTCTGCCCAATATGATTTTCAAATTTAAGAACACTATAATAGCATAGAGAAATGCAGCTCTGAAGCAAGTCAGAAAGCTTCCCCTACAGAAGTAAAGATCTGACACTTCCAACTGCCACAGTTGCAGAAAGCAGATGCTTACAGGGGTTGTACAGGTTCCTCCTGTGCTGCAACTAGCTCAGTGTAAGCACTCTTGGCAACTATTTGGCCTCTTGGTGGTGAATGGCTCATCTTCTTCACCCAGAGAAGTCTGACCAGTTCAGCTTTCTTTATAATTAACTCAGAATGTGACACCTCAAAGGACTGGTTTCTCCAATGCCAGCGAAAATAAAAATCCAACAGCAGCCTCCCCTTCACCTGAAGGCAACAAAACCCACCCTAATTGTTTCCATTGCAGGAAAGATCCTTTGGGGATAGAAAGTCATACAGGATTCAGATTGTTTCCTGGATTTGTCTCCATTTATCAAACAACACATAGTAGCAAATCAGCAGCACCCTAGCCCCGCTTCCAAGCGCAAGCCAAGAGAAAGGAATGATTCAGAGCCGAGGGATTTGAACTGCCTCCTCCGCTATTCACAGGGTGAGAAATTATTTGATATGTAGGCCAGCAAAAGGTCCCCTTTCCTTCGTCTAGAAAGACCCATCCTGCTAACTCGAACAAAAGATGAGACAGAAGTTGCAATGCATATTGAAAGTAAGAGACAGAAAGAGAGACAGACACAGCAGGTAGGGAGTTGATAATGCAGACAAGGGAAAAAAAATAAAAGGAAGAACATCTTAAGATTCTTTCTAAGAAAAATGAATCTTCACTGTACTTGGTGCTTTTATAAGAATGTCTGTTGCTTTTTTCTTGCTCTCTCTCCCTGACACAGAAAGCTATGCTCAGCCAGCTGTGGCACTCTGTCAGGGCACTGAGTTGTTCACATCTTCGACGGCTCCCTCGCAGTCCCAGTGCTCCAGCAGCAAGTACGACAGCACCTCCAAGGCTGTGGTGCTCACAGTCCCACCAGTGAGCAGGAAGCACCACCTGCAACAGGACTTGGCAAGCCTGCCTTTCAAAATCAAGGGGCAGGATACAAAGTGAGGCTTGTAGAATGACGTGGGGCAAGGAAAGTGCCAAACCTTCTCACAAGAAAGTTCTTCTTCTCAAGGCAGTGTTATCAGAGGCAGAGGATGTGCCTCTTTTTTGACACTTTAAACATTGTACATTCTTGGTGTGTGCCAAAATTCAGCCATGTAAGTCAAGAGTTTGGCTTCTAAATTTTTTCTTTTAGCATCTCTTTTCCAGGTAATCATTGTCACTCTGTATGACCTACATTGTTACTGTCTGTCATACAGAAGTGACCAGAAACCCTGCAGTGGCCTAATTCACAATCTAAACCTTAAGTATTTGCAGACAGAGAGAAGACAGACAAAATACAGAAGACAAGAATAGTCACACTGCAGGAGATAAAGGAAGGCAGAACACAGATGTGATCTAAGCCTCCCCAGTGCAAAGCAGAGCACAGGTCTTCATGCTGGGTCTCCTCAAGGGAGCAGACCTTGTGACGCGATCAAGGTGGTGTCTCTGCAATGCTGACTGTGGCTGACGACAACAATAAATTACCTTCTAGTCTAGAAGAAACACCACAATTCATACACCCTGCCAAATAATACCTACCAGGTCTGCCTGACAAGTGGATGCCTGGAGGTTTTGCTAAGGCTTTGCTCAAAATTACATATAATTTTCTCATTCTTCTTTTCACTTTCATCGGCTATTATGGTTAGTGAAAAAGCCAAAGTAATTCTATGGAAAAAGCAAAGTTTCAAGTCACAAAGTAAGATTTGGTCTTTACCTTATTACAGGTTTCTTGATTCATGTTGAAAAACATTATTTAGCCCCCTCTTTATTTTCAGTTTACTCCTGTGCAAACAGACCTTTAACAAGGCATAGAATGCATCCAGTACTTTCATTCTTAACACCGAAAGTAGCACAAGCATAACTAGCATTACTTACCCTATCCTCATGATAGGGAGACAGGCAATTACAGAAGAATACTAATGAACTTAATGCTCTGGAGCAAGCAATATGACAAGTTCAAAATGACAAGCTACAGCTCCCCACTGAAAAAGTATTCCAATCTGGTCTAGCTAACCCCAGAAATGTCTAGAAACACTGCATAAGCCCAAAGCTTTGTACAATTTTGCATCTATTTTTATGTTTCCAGTCCTAGGTGGGATTACCAAACTCAGGAGTTCTTTCAGAAATTTGAATCTCAGTTGTGAACATGAAACAACACTTTTTCATGCACTCACAAGAACATCTCAGCAAACAGAAACAATGCACAATGCCATTCACATGGAGAGGAAGACATAGACTTTTGTACTTGGAGGATATTTGCCCAATTAAAGCCCTCTGCAAAGCCCATAGCTGTTACCCACAGTTCTTCCATGCAGGTGACTGGAAGCCCAGGGTCAGAGCAGCGGCACAGTTCACTGGGATTTACATCTCAGGCTGGGACAAAGTGATGTTTGGGTTCAGGAGGACATGAACATCTAATTCCCTAGCTAGCCAAATGCCACACAGAGATATCAGCTATCCTCAGCCTCAGCCATGGGAGTAATTTTGCCTACAGAATGAGAACTCTCTCTACACATGATTACATACCCAGAGATTTTTACCAAAGGAGTATTTTGCATAAGGGATGGATATGTTTCACTCCAGCAGAGGTGGCTGAGACTGCCCTGCTCTCCCACATGGCAGCAGCACAGCAAGTCCCTTGTGCTGCCCAAGTGCTGCCCTTAACATCACATCTAAATATCACAAGCTGAGGAACCTGAAAGGTTCTCACAGACCAGTCAAAGGGCTATTCAACGCCATATCCCTGTGGGGTGTTCTGACATACTTAGACTTGTGACATACTTACAATTACTTTTTGCTTTACTTTTTTACATTACTTTATGGAGTTTTTGGAAGCTGCTAATTCTAACATCAGTGACCAAATCAGTACCATTAACTGAAACAGGTTAATAATGTAGTGGTAAATGGCTATAACTCTACAGATCTGTACAGCTGTACACATACCTGGGATTGCCCTAACCCAGGTTCGGTACCTTGAACTTGGCCTTGTTGAACTCCAGGATATTTGCAAAGGCCCACCTTTCAAGCCTGTCCAGATCCCTCTGCCCGTCAACCACACCACACAGTTTTGTGTCATCCACAAACATGTTGACAGCACACACAGTCCAATTGTCCAATGTCACCTACAAACATACGAAATAGTAGCAGTCCCAATGCTAACTTCTGATGTACAATACTTGGCATCAGTCTTCTCTTGGGTATCAAGCCACTGACAGCAATTCTGAGAGCAACCATCCAGCTAATTCTTTATCTATCACGTGGTAATACAAGAAGTGGTGGTAAAGGCTTCAGAGTTTCCCAGATGGAGGTGTTGCTCCAATGCATCCAGAATAGGACTGGATATCATGCCAAACAGTGGCTGTCTTTCAGTAAACTTTCACACAGCATCTGCACTTCTTGCTCATTTCCTGTGGTTATTCACTCCTTTTGAGACTAAAGGCCTACACCTATTTCACAGCAACATGACGGAGGTCAAGTTTCACAAGGTTTAGCTTGCTCTTATGTCCATTAAACATAATTAAACACTGGAAAATCCTGAAGAGCCATAAAACCCCTCCCGTTGGAAAGAAGCCACAGGATGGATCTTTCAGCAAATCTGATTTTTTGATAGAGTTTATGTCGCTTGGCTGAATGTGGCAGGATTTCAGTTGATATAATTTTGGAAGCCTTAAGTGATTTCCAGAAACTATTTCAGTCAATCACATTAAAAAAAAAAAAAAAATCAAGAAATTCATCAAGTTGTGCTTAATTTCTCTTTACTTGCCCAAAAGCTATGTCAAGGCAAAGCTTAAAAGGAAATTAACTGTGGATATTTTTAGTACTTGTTTCCTAACCAGTCATTTCAGTATTGTTTGCCTGAGAAATGGAAGGTAAGAGGTTTATGTGCAGATGTTGTGCTCCATTGAGATTATGTGCCATGAGACAGAAAGTAGTTTCAGAAGTCAGGAAAAATATAGTCATTCGAGAAGGTTTGCCTGCAGCAGAACCATCTTTTTTCCTACATCAGCCACCATCTCCCCTAGGCAGAACAAGTAAAGAATGTTGAAACACTTGCACTGAAACGTGCAACTGCAAACGTGCAACAGCAAACGTTCAAAGACTTGTAATTAAGTTTTATTATAAAAGTAAAAAGCTGTGCCAAGCTGGGAAGAATTACCCTTACTAGTTATACCTTGTAAGTAGAAAATCTTTGCAGACTGTCTAGTTTTCATTGAAACAGACTGCAGTTGTGCTCACAGATCTGAATGAGATGCAGCCTCACATGAGTGACATCCAGCCACAGTAATTTTTTCCAGTAGCACAAACAGATACAAATACAAAGTAGTGCTCAGCTTATGTCAGATGCCTAAAGTTAGATAATATAAATAGTCCTCTTTCTGCAAATGGTCAGGAGAGAATCCAAGAAGCTATTAGGTATCTAGAGCTTCATTTTTAGCATGCAGAAGGAAATACCTGAATAAGAACTTCCAATTAAATGCAAGGATCCACCAGCACTTTTGCCATTGTTGGGTGGTTTCTGCCCAGGAAAAGGCAAGGGATACGGCCATGTCTCAGCAATGGTTCTGACCATTGTCTCCTCTGAAAAGAAAACTGATTAGGAGAAGAAATTTGATTATGAATTTGCCTGTGTAAAATTGAGAGGATGGGATCTTTCAGGCAAGGGTCTATCTGGAGTCAACAGACTCAACGTCTTACAGCTCTGCTGGAACACAAACATTCACTACAAATAGCTGAAAGAATGAAAGTGGTAGAGGAGAGACTGCAAGTGCCCACTCAGACACAGAAGACGACCTATGATTTTCTACCAGTAACTGGATCGATATCTCTTAATGGTGAAAGGTTTGAGCTAAATCTTATAGAAATTTGAACTTGGAACTTCAAGAAGAAGAAAGAACTTCAAGAACTTGAAAGAAGTCAAGACTCCACACATCTCTTATTTTAGCACAATAAACTGCTCTTGAGAAAAAGCATATTTAGAGCCTAGGAAGACTCTGAGGGAGATGGACTAGCAATACAGGAGGGAATCCCCTACACTTTGGGGGTTTTGATTCCTAATGAAATGTGAAAGGATGGAGTGTAAAGGGAGCAGCTCTTTTGTGGATGGCAAATACTAACCAGGCATGGTTAGAGCCTGCTGACACATTCAGAGCACATTGGAGGAGTTTTGATAGTCTCTAAGTCACTGTTCCCACCCCAAACGCGTACAGTCCACATTAATATATTTCATACATTTTCTTTGGCTTGTTTAATGGAAACAAAGTCTTTCAATGAAAAAACGGACTGAGCCAAAACTCACAGATACCCAGCTACACTGCCTATTCACTCTCTCATTTCCCTGTCTTCCCCCACCCAAAAAAAGAATATTTAAGTGACATTTGTTTCCACTTGGCTCATATGGAAGGTGAGCTGATCTGTGCTGTGAAGTTCTATATTAGTTCATCTTTTATTTTTTTCAGAGACCAAAAAGGGAAGAAATAGAAAACAGCCTCTTCACATGAAATATGCCCTTGTCAAAACAATTTAACAAATGGAAAAGACATGCCAATTATACTAGTTTTCCAGAAGTTCATCAACCTCATGGTTACATGTTAGCACATAAGAAAAATTACTGTATTTGTTCTTTATGGTTTGTTCCTGAGATCAAAGTGCTGTGGGCTGGAGAGTGTTTGACATCCAAGAAACACTGGTTGCTGCAATATTGTCTGTATCGTCTTTTGTTAGTTTTGCTTCTTTATAAGGCTTTAAGGAACAGCAGTCAACACTTGCAGCACACTGGGATCCCATCAAATGCCAAAGTTGTCCTTTTGGAGCACATAGGGAGAGAATAATTTTATGACTCTTATTATGGTTTTCTCCTTTCACTAGGTCCTCTGATAGAAGTAACTGGAAATTGCATCCCAATCTCCTTTCAATTGCAAAGATTAGTCCAACAGTGAAGTCAACAATATTCATCCTTCATTTAAGAGAAGTTAAAGCCTTATATAGATAAACCCAGCAGTTTGTTAGACAAAACTATAAATCATAGGAACAACTGTTTGTTGTTCAACATAGATTTTTTCAGTAGTTTTTATTTAGCTCCTATTAAGTGGTGGATGATATTCAAAGGACTGTAAACATAAGTAATACAAAAAAAAAAACCTGCTTTATTTAACCAAATCAGAACAACTGACTGAGTTAGCTTGCACACAGTGAGCAGAAACACTTTAGCATATATGGCTCAAATTTTAGAAAAGAGGAGCTTCAATCAAGCAGCTGAGCTGAGCTAATGGGATTTTAAATGCAGTTGTTCCAAACCCCACATCAAGATAAGGACAGAAAATGTGTTTGCTGTTGGAAGATAACCAGCTATAAACGCATCCTGCTATCTGCAAGTGGCTCCTGTATTTGAAACTAAGATTCAAATGCAAATAGCCTCTCTGCAAAACATCTTGAGAAAAAAAGTGTTTCTTCAAAAGATGGTCTTTTTTGCAAAACAATGAAGTAAACCAGAGCTGATACCCCAGTTTTCACTGTATATGACTCTGCCTTCCTGTTAATAAAAAACACCCACAGAATTCTACTTTAAGTGACACTAAAATGAAGAATAGCTATGTTTGAACTATGAGATACACTTCTTACAGTATTTTAAAAATGTGTTCAAATAAGATTAAAAAAAAAAGCCAACAATAAAAACAAACATCTATAGTCCCTAAGAGTCAAAAACCTCGACTGATTACCTGGCCCTCAGGAGCAGTCTTGCTATAAATAATCTCTTTTATGAACTCCCTTAGTTTCATCTTCACTTATTCCACCCTCACAGCTCCCACGGGGTGACTGCTGAGGGCTTGACGCTTCCATAGTCAGAAGCTTGTTTCTTAACTCCAACCTAAATGTATTCTTAATCAGTTTACAACTGCCTATTCTGGAGCTTAAAAAGTTATTTTCTGACATGATATATTCATAGGAAAAATAGTAATATACAAACACATATATATAGTCTCAGGTCTTCCCTTCCTAAATTAAGCAAGCCAATCTTTTCTAGCCTCTGCATGTGGAACAAGCTCTCCATTCCCTGGATCATCCCAATAACTTCATCTTTGGAAGCTTCAGTTTCAAGCCATCTTTCTTCAACACCATTAATAAAAAATAATAGTAGCGTCTTAAACAAGACCTCATTAATGATCATTGCATGAGGCCAGTAAAACTTCCCTGTCTGGAAATACTTTTCCTGAGGTATCCTAAGACTGCATTTACCTCTTTCGTACCTTCACAACTTTGTGTTAGCTTACAAACGAGTAGTTCTCATGCTTCTCAGTGGTTTCCAGCTGATAACTTCACAGTTTAGAGCAGCAGGTTTCATCAAAAGCTCCCAAATGCATAACAACACCTTCTGCACTCAGGCAGAATCCCATTTGTAGTCCTTAGCAGCATTTGGCTCACTCTTTCTGTGCACAGTCCCAGATCCCCTTCATGCTGATGACTAGTCCCAGCTCTCTGTCATCAGTACGTGTCCTTGATTACAGAATTAGGCAGAAGCACTTCCCCAGGGTGAACTCCTTGGAACATAATTAACAAATTAATGCTTATTCTGAGCATCAGGCACAACCTGCCCTAAGCAATTTTCAAATCCAGAAGAAAGCCATGTCTCCGCTCCAAATAGTGAAAAAGACAGATGTGTAAAGTCAAGCTGGGAGGAGACACAGAGCATACAATCAACATAATCTGAGTGTACAATCAGCATAATCACATCTCTCCTTGAACAGAAAACCAACAGCAATTTTTCCCAAAAGCAACATGGTAGAGGTGAAGATGGCCAGACAAGCCATGAGTTGCCTATAAATTCAAGAATGCCATCCCACATCTTCAGGAAGCAGCATGAATGGTAACGTGGCCATAACAAAACGGCAAACAAATTTGATTTTCTGAAGAAAAAAGACCGAAGAGAGAAAAGGGAATAGACAAAGGCAAGAAAATAGGGAGTAGTGAAGATAATAAACAAGATGGGAGAGTTTGAACTAAACACCCACAAAACAAAAAAGAAACTGAAATAAAGGTATGACATGACAAAGATTTGTAATGAAATGTGTTGAGAGAAGACAACACAGAATATAGAAAGGTCCTAAGAATGGGAATGTTCCCACAAAGGAAGGGGCAGATTCACTTTGTTAAATATATTAAGAAGGAAACTGAAGATAATCTGGATTAATAAAAATGGAAACCTCACCAGCTGAAATACTCTTGGGAGCAGAAATTTTTAGGGCCAAGGGAAGGAAAAAACAATATCAAATTTTGCAGCACCAAAAACAATTTTTTCCTTCACAACCAATCTACCTTCTCCTGACCTCCTCCTATTGTAAGAAAAAAAATTACTCATTCAGCAGAAACTGTTCTCACCACACAATGCATTGTAGGAGGGGTGTGAAGCATATTACAGGGTGCTGAAATTACTGATGCTAAGTCATCCACTAATTGATTATTGTTGAGGCATGCTGTCAGCTCACCCACCAAAAAAAAAAAAACCTCTCATTTTCTAAACTTATAGATTCATAGATACATTAGGTTGGAAAGGACCTACAAGATCATCTAGTCCAACCATCCTCCTATCACTATCCCTACCCACTAACCTACTAAATCAAATCCCTTAGCACCTTATCTAAACGCTTCTTGAACAGCGCTANCAGGAAAACTTGCTTGCCTTTTATTTATTTATTCTTTTTTTTTAATGGCCCAAGTTGAGAGGATGTTTTATTCTGCTGAAGATTATAAAGGCAGTACAGAGGGACATGGATAGACTGGATCGATGGGCCAAGGCAAACTGTATGAGTTTCAACAGGGCCAAGTGTCAAGTCCTGCATTTTGGTCACAACTCCAGGCAACCCTACAGACTTAGGGGGGAGTAAATGGAAAGCCATCTGATAGAAAAGGACCTTGGTGTACTGATAGACAGTCAGCTGAATATGAGCCAGCTTGGACTTGATAACCTTGAAGGCCTTTTCCAACCTGATCTATGATTCTATGATTTTCTTTCAAATAGAATCCCCAAAACACACTTGTGTTTTATAACTGCTTACTAGACCTACAACAGAGGCTTTGTATGAAAGTCAGCCGCACTAGAGGCCTACCGTGCTTTCTTAAACAAGTAACAGATGACCCTTGACTGCTGTGGGAACCCAGTCTCCCCACTGAACACTAGAGAGCTCAGAGATGCATCCAAGCTCTTGGCACAGTAGGGGCTGTCGTGATATACTCATACTGATACAAAGAGGTAGTCCTCTCCCCAAAGAGCAACCCATTTCCCTTTAAATAAACTTTGATACTAAGACTGGAAATAAACAGGAGAAGATCTCTTATGAGTAATCAACCAAGTGATTACAAATTTAATGCTTATGAACTGTTCTTGAAGTGGTAGTGTTCTAAAGTCAAATAAAGAAAAATCACAACAACCTTCCTTTTCCCATATTAAATGCTAAACTCACTCATCTGGACAGAATACTAGCTGTATTTGCTTGTGATGAAGCACATATATATGTATATATATCAGAAAACTGCATGTAGTGTGTATATATTTTAAGACAATAATGTATAGGTTTTAATTCTACATAGAAATGCTCTTCAGTTTGTATTATACAGAAAATTTCATTA
This sequence comes from Odontophorus gujanensis, assembly GCA_013399175.1. NCBI lineage: Eukaryota > Metazoa > Chordata > Aves > Galliformes > Odontophoridae > Odontophorus > Odontophorus gujanensis. The sequence goes on from VXAB01011022.1 coordinate 126,681, forward strand.
ATGTGTAATGTAGCATAATATATAAATGCTATTAAATTTAATCTTTTATACAGGTGCACATATCTCTATACATAGAAACACACATTTTAGGAGAAATTTGTACTACATTTAGACTGCTCTGCATTTTTATGATGTCATTGTGAATGAGCGATGAGATGCTGAAAGACCAAATGAAAAAGTTCATGCTCTGCAGTTCCCCAAGGTGTTAAGAACAACAGTCACAAAATGAGCTAACAAAAGTCCACTCTAACATTTAAATGCTAGTAACAGCAGCACATCATATTAAAAACTTCAAGTAAAAAGAAATATAATAACTAATAACTCATTTACAAAAGAAAAAAAAGAACAACATGAGCAATTTTAGAACATGTGTTTCACGAAACATCACTACTGTAGTGTGAAGCTCACTGCCTTCTAGTTTTTGAAATGCTGAGCAAAAGAGATGAAAAACTCTCAACCATTTCTCAGAAGGAAGCATTTCATCTAGAATATACAATCATCTAAGCAAACTCTTAATTCCACCTTATGATGGAGAATATTGTTCACTAGCAGTATGAGTATGCTACTTGAAGTCCCGCTCGGCCTCCATTTTTCAGGTGAACAGTACGAATTCCCTTCTCAGACAGCATGCAGCTTCTCACAACTGGCTGAAATCTGTGGAGTCATCCCACCTCTGCCCACATAGCACAGCCTGGATGGTCTCATCCTCTGCTTCCCAGCTGCAGCCATGGAACCTACTGCTTCTGATACTTCTGTGTCTGCTGCGGTCCACTGCAAAACTTTTCCTAAATTTCACCAATTAAGGTCAAAGAATGTTCCTACACACTACTGTGGTAGCCCAGAGTGCAACTTAACCAAACACCGCCCAGTCCAATCTATGTCACATGCCTGCATTTTCTGATTGGATTGTGTCCAACCGATGCAATTCTCTGACCCATTCCTCAACACCCCAAATAGAGGAACAAGCAATAGGTTTGCAGAAGACTGACAGCTCTTTAACTGTAAAAATGCAATTCACATTGAATTCTCTCCAAAACTCCATGTAAAAGCGTATGAGAACTATAAAAGGACAAATAACAGATGAAGGTCAAATTGAAGAAATTCTGTATAACCCTGCATTTGTACATCATGCTCACAAAAAGATATACCAGTACCTCATTCTTCCACGTCTTCTTTCCCCTGTACAGTTGAATGTGTTTAAGAAGTTGTAAACAAAATAGGGAAAAAACATCAAAACATCCAGAATTTAATCAGTGTCTTTAAAGGACACCAGAACAGTCTTACAGCCTGGAAGGTCCAGGCAACACGTCAAACAAAGCATAAGGTTTTCCTGATTGCAGTTACAACCAACACCAACAATTTTTATTTGCAACCAGAAACTTCTAATGAAAAAAAGAAACGCAGAGCTAATGATCTGAATCCTGTTCACTGACATATGACTTGCAGTTTCATTCAGAACTTAAAGACTGATAAACGGTCACAAGTTACAAATTTCAGATCTTTTGGTGAATACCTACCTTTATTCTTTTTTCTTCTCCTTTTCTGCCTTTTCATGAATCCTTATTCAAAAGTGACACATTTGTTCAGTTCAGGGAGATTCTTCTCTCTGGAGGGGAAATAATTTTTATCAGTAAGACTCCCTGGTGATCAGGTAGACTTGGAACTGCTGTTAATCAGCCTTTTTGACATGGTAGCTTGAATAGCACTTCCCATGATGCTTTGTGTGTCTACCTTAATTCTTTCCTTTTGAACTCACCATGACTTATAGGTGTCTTTTTTGCCTTTTGTGTGTCTGAAGTTATCCCTCTATTAACTTTAATTGGAAAGGTACCTTTTGTTCCCCTAGAGTAGTCATATACTAACCACTGAACTCCCTAGGCTCAAATTTCTGAGGTAGCAAGAGTTCAGTTTTCTGATCCCAGTGAAAGATTCAATGCTTTTATTATTGCTAATAAAATAAGCGATATTTACTCTAAGATGAACAGTTGCATCCATTTATATCAGGAAAAAGAGAGACTTCTGGTGCAAGTTAAGTTCAAAAGAATTACAAATACACAAGAGCATCACAGAACTACAATCCTCCATCCACAAAATGCAGTACTGGGTGCTGCTAAAAATTAAAAAAGCCACTTTCTCAGTCACCAAGAGAAATATAAAGTGTTTCACAACAGCACCAATAGACACAATGTTTTGTTCTCTACAGACTTGTACCTTCCCCCAAACTTCACTCGCCCTCCTGATAACACTGCCAGTAAGAGGGAGCACTTGCTGTAGTCACTCTGCACCTCCCTGCACCCCAATTAGCCAGTGGGACACATGCAAGGTGTGGCTAGGTAGTTGCCAACCTTAACAAGTAGCAGCTGAGCTCCCTTCCTCTCCTCAGCATTCACTTTCAACTGGGGGCTTTCCTCTCTCCCCATATTCCTGCTATCAGAATGTTTGTCAGAGCTTCTGAGATCATCAGATACAGGAGACTGCACAGAAGCCCCAGAAGTTTCTGTGAAGGGACTAGCAGACACATGCTTTAGATAAACATATTTCTTTAAGAATATAACATACATCATCCATCTGCTTTTTGCTGCACCCTGAACAAAAACTCCACCTGGTTTTCTTTGCAGCAGAAGAGGAATTTGGACTAGAGCTCACAGCACCAATCCCTGCTATAGGGGCAGCTACTACCCTCTCAATATTTCATGATTAAATACCAATAGTTCATCAGGGATTAGTAGCCCATCTCTACAGGCGTACACAATTTTACCAGCTAATCACTTTTAGGGATGTTTTATATATATATACATATATAGGCTATCTAGAGCCCTTTTTGTTTTTTAATCAGTTGTCTTGGGGCAGCAGTGGATAGCATCAATACTTCAATTAAGGTTGAAAAGCTTGGAGCCTTACTGGAGGCTACCAGCCCCAGCTCACTGTAGTTTACAAGCACAAATTCACGAGATAACCAAGTTCAATAAGTTTGGCACAAGGACTCTCTTGATACCTTTCACTAGTTACAGAGAAATTAATATGCACCATACAAGTGCATATTATTATCTCAGCTACACAGAAATGTCTAATTTCTCCTGGCCACCTCATCAACAACTAGCTGAAGTGCAAGCAGATATGACCAAGGTTCTCAGATAACATGTAAAACCATTCCTTTAATGTTCAAGTGTTGTTTTCTTCTCAACTCTCAGCTGACCACTGGTTTGAAGTGCAAGTAAAATTTAATTCAGTTTTTGAATAGCCTAATTCAATGTATTAAATTACGCACAGTTTTGATACCTGTGTTATTTCACTTCTCTCCCTTTTTAGCACTATCTGTGCATTACACACCAGGGCTTTGTACCCTCTTAAGAATCCCCTGGCAAAACTCACTGGGACAGAGCTGCTGGATAGGGTTAAAAATCACACCCCCACCAGGTTTGCCACAGCTTTGTGAGTTTGCAGCAAACCCTGGTTGCCTCATGCATGTGGCATCCTCAGGCAGCTGGCCCCAGCATCCCAGTGCCTGCTGATACAGCAGGACAACACCACGCAGCTGTTTCAGCAATGGGATGCGTCCCCAGGCCCACATCACCCCCATGGGACACAGTGTGGTTTCTAGCCCCACCCTGAAGCCAGCAACATGAGGATGGAGTGTCGGCTCACTGGGGAACTTTCTGGGAAAGCAACCTTGCAAGAATTTGAGCATTTGGGACTGAAGTCACAAGCAATCATCACAAGCAAATAAGAATGACCATTGAGCTAAAAGAAGATGCTCCAAGCCACCCTGGCACTAGCAGCCCTCTCTGATGTCTGATGTGCAAGCACAGAATTGTAGGGGTTGGGAAGCACCTCATCTTCATCCCACTGCAGCCAAAAGGCTCCAATCTGCTGCCCAAGCAGCCCATAAACTTTTGAAGCATAGCAAAAGCTTCAAAACATCTGTGTGTTTTGAAGGCCGGGCACTGAAGGGGAAGGTGGGGCTGGGAGCACCTCCTCTATCCCCAAGAGCAACTGTATGAGCAAAAGCAAGGCCATGCCATGTGGAAAAAGTTTTTCTTACATGCTCCTCCTGAGCTCTGGAGGAAATGAACTTTTTCTGATAAGAAACAAGCACCTAGCAGAGGCCTTCATGGTAGAGTCAGTGCTATCAGGGCCTGCTCACACAGGTGCCATACACAGCTCTGTCTGGCCCCAACCAGCTCCTCTGGTGCCTTAGGTCAGCATGGCACCATTTGCAAGCAAGGTGCCAAAGGTGGCTGCCGTAAGGAAGTCCTCTAGGGAAGGCACCAGTGATCTCCCAGGTGCAAGAAGCACAGAGCTCTGCAGGCTGCTCTGCAGCATCCAGTCCCTCAGCCTCTGCCTTTGAAACAGTCTGATGACTGATTACAGGAATCTCCCCTATGCAATGCATCCGAAACATGACATCTCAATCCTACCTCCATTTCTTTTACAAAGTAAAAAATGGTTTTCCTGGCCTAATATGTTTATCAGTTAGAGTCTGAGCCAGCTATCTGTACAGGTTTGCGGTATGGAGCCTAGAACAGTTAGATTATTATCACGTCTTATGAAAATCAGACACAGCTTATTCTTGTAGTTGTATATAACAAGGCAAATGTGTATAGAAAGATTGGTTCTCCTTAGATTGCTATCTCTGAATTGATGCTGTATGAGGCACAACTGCTTAAAAGGTTATAACTGATGTAATTTTTGCTATTACAGGTAATTTATGGCTCCTGTGTGTCTGACTTGTCAAATCTTCTTAGAGAGATCAAACAAGGTCTGTTTGTCATATGCATTTATCTAACACTTGTTCCTCTGCAAGCTTCAAAATGCAATAGTTATTCTTTGCTTAGGTGTCAGTTTTCTCCTGTACATCTTGCCTCTTGGTCCTTGTAAATGTCCTCCTAATGCAATATGCAGAGGTGCTTCAGCAGCAAATATGAGCAACACCTACCTCTCTACTGGCATTTTTAAGAGAGAATTTTTCCCTCCAAAGGGCTCCAGCCATTCAGAGGCTTGACTGCAGGGGAAGCTGTGCACACTGATGTTTTGAAGCTTTTGCTATGCTTCAAACCATATTGCACTGTTTATTCCCACATCAACTTTGCCTAACTCTGAACTGATCTCTGGGGGGGAAAGTACCTGCTCTGTGTCTCACACCCTGCTGCTCTGCTCTGTGCTCATGTTCATATGCAGCATGCTTCATGGGAGTACTGTGAAAGGTAAGGAGCTCGGCAGCATGCAGACACTTGTGTTTCACTTTTATGGACTTTTTACCCTATCAGCTGTCAAAAAGCTGCATTTCTCAATGGCTATGAAGTGTGAGGTGTCTGGAAACACAGAGGGCTCTGGTAAAGTAAAAATTTCATAGAAGACCTTGCCCAGTTTAACTCTACGTTAGGTTTTACCTTCCTACCATGTATGAATGGACATCTTTAGGCAGGCAGTATAAATAAAAAGATAAATAAATAAAAATAAATTAAATTAAAAGAGCTACACTTTGCGGAAAGTTAAGTCTTGTAAGTAAGTTAATTGAATCAGGTATCTTCACTGATCTATCTTCTCTAACAAAGTCTGGAGTATAGAAGTTCTGTGCAGTAAACAGTAAATATTCTGAAAAAGTACAAGCAATTCTTCAAGGCTTGTATGCAAAACAGAATTTCAACTGCAGGCATACACAAAATCTGGGGTTCTTAAGACCCAAGGATGTGGCACAACAAAATACGAAAATAACATGTATTTGTGAAACAACAGTCTTTGATTTGGAAACATTTAAAAACCAGAAAAACTGTCCAGATAGCAGAGAAATATTAGCATTGCTGATTGCCTGAAATGGCTTTAATGAAAGATAGAATTAAAGACTGACAATAAAGCATAGCAATGAACTATAAATTGCATCTATTCTTATAAATTATTTTACATACCTGTCTTCAGGAACTGCAGAAGTCTGTTAGTTACACAATATCACTAAACCTCTTCAGTAATATCACTGGTACCCTGCTGAAAATATTACCCAACTTTGTGGACATTTTGCATCCACATCTGGCAGAGCTCAGAGGGTTGTGATCAGCAGCACAGAGTCCAGATGGAGGCCTGTATTTAGCGGTGCTCCTCAGGAGTCAGTGCTGGGTCCAGTCCTGTTCAACATCTTCATCAATGACCTTGATCAGGGGATAGAGTCCATGCTCAGCAAGTTTGCTGTTGATACAAAGCTGGGAGGAATGGCTGACACGCCTGAAGGCTGTGCTGCCATCCAGCAAGACCTGGACAGGCTGGAGAGCTGGGCAGTCAGAAACCAGATGAAATTTAACAAAAGCAAGTGTAGAGTCTTGCACCTAGGGAGGAATAACCGCATGCGCCAGTACAGGCTGGGGGATGACCTGCTGGAGAGGAACTCTGTAGAGAGGGGTCTGGGTGTCCTGGTGGACTACAGGTTGGCCATGAGCCAGCAGTGTGCCCTGGTGGCCAAGAGAGCCAATGGCATTCTGAGGTGCATTGAAAAGAGCTTGGCTAGCAGGTCGAGGGAGGTGATCCTCCCCCTCTACTCTGCCCTGGTGAGGCCTCATCTGGAGTATTGTGTCCAGTTCTGGGCTCCCCAGAACAAAAAAGACAGGGATCTCCTTGAAAGAGTCCAGCAGAGGGCCACAAAGATGATAAAGGGCCTGGAGCACCTCTCTTATGAGGAAAGGCTGAAATACCTGGGTCTGACTCAGAGGGGATCTGATCCACATCTATAAATATCTAAGGAGCAGAAGACAAAGGGTCTGGAGACAAAGGGCTGGACTCTTCTTTGCAGTGTGTGGCAATAGGATGAGGGGAAATGGCCTCAAACTGAAGCATAGGAAGTTCTGCACAAATGTGTGTAGGAACTTCATCACAGTGCAGGTGATGGAGCACTGGCACAGGCTGCACAGAGAGGTGGTGGAGTTTCCTTCTCTGGAGACGTTAAAGACCCACCTGGACGCCTACCTGTGCAACCTCGGCTAGGGAGCTGCTTTGGCAGGGGGTTGGACTCCATGATCTCTAGAGGCCCATTCCAACCCCTACAGTTCCATGATCTTTGCATATTTTAAAATTGTTTGAATAAATTCAAGTATACTTATTCAACATTCATGAAATGCCTAGTAAGTGTTATGATAAATAATTTGCTTCTTCACAGATTAATTTCAACACTGACTTATTTTTACCATACTGATAAAATCTGTCTCTATCTCAAGCATTATTCAAGCTGCCTCAGGAGCTGCCACTTTTTTCAAAATTTTCTTCTTCCTGTCCTTCATCGTTTCCCTCCTCACTCTTTCCCCTAGTCTCTCTTTCGCTGCTTCCTTCTTTCTCCCTCAGTCTCTCAGTGGAGGAATTCTCTTTTTCTCTGCCCCAGGCTCCATGCTGTAGCAATCCAGAATAGCATAGCAGAATCTGGAACAATGTCTCTGAAAATCTGTATTAGCATTCTGCCACTTTTCTCTAGATGAAATTTATGCATGCTTCAGACTATAGAAAATATTAGGGAACTTGGACTGAAGGGAAAGAAAATTAATCTGATCTACTTGGAAGCCATTTCTGTACTGCTTGCTGAAGAAGGCAGAAATACCTAGTGTCAGCTCCAAAGTACATAGAAAGGAGCCATAAGGTTGAGGATTTTATGAAATGGAAAGAATATCATCCTCCTTCTGGACAGATTAGCCCATTCAACTAAACAAAAGGCAAACCTAACAGAAAAGAGTGGGTACAAAAATAATGTTTTTGAGACTTATTAGTTAAGAAATTAAATACAGAAAGCTTATTAAATGATTTCACTGCCTGTATTTGCATAAGGAAGGGGAGGGAAGGGAAGGGAAGGAAAAAGAAAAGGAAAGGAAAAAAGAGAAGAGAAGAGAAGAGAAGAGAAGAGAAGAGAAGA
>VXAB01011022.1:134767-232569 GCA_013399175.1 Odontophorus gujanensis
AAAGAAAAGAAAAGAAAAGAAAAGAAAAGAAAAGAAAAGAAAAGAAAAGAAAAGAAAAGAAAAAGAAAAAGAAAAAGAAAAAGAAAAAGAAAATACAACTTGCTCATTTATGAGCATAAGTACAACCTTACTGATAACTATCAACTCTTGCTGGAAACAATCTCCTAGTGAGAAAGTGAAAATATGTGATTTATAAAAACATACTGAGGAAAGAGCCTGGTGCTCTCACTCAGATAGCACTGATTAAAGGAAATCACTGTGTTATGCCAGAGAGATTTGACCACTGTGATAGTCATGCATGACAGTCCTGGGTAATGGAGACAGAGAGACAACAGAAATACCAAGTAGATGTGATACAGCTGATAGTGTTGACATTAATTGTCAGTGTTAAGTTTCAGAAAAGAAAAAAAAAAAAAAAAAGAAATTACATTTCACTGACAAGCTTTGACTCCAGAAAACTAAGGATTGTGGGATACTTACAAACGTATGTCTGGGTTCTGTGCTGGTTTGTGTACTAGATATCATCACCATGTTACGTTTTGCAGACATCAACCATAGAATATACTGTCAGAGAGCCTTAGTAGCATGTGGCATTCATATGGTATTTTTCAGATAGCAACAACCTTACAAGCAGAAAACAGATGCCTTTTTCCATTTGTTGTTGTTGTTGTTTTTACCACTGATATATTTAGAACTTCTCCACAGACTGGCATTTCCAGATAATTTATTCTCCTCTATCTCTCTCACAATTTTCAGAAATACTTTGTGCACTATAACTGCCATGACACTTCAAGAAGCTGAACATTAATTTAGGCAGTAGATATATAGGAATTTCAGCTGCCTCATTCATTAGTAATAGCAAGAGCTCATTTTCACTTAAAAACATCCTAACAATTAAATCTACTGGAAAAGGTACTTACCTTCCTGTAAAATATTACTTAAAAAAATATTCCATGAATTAATCCACTCTGTGAAGGTTAGAAACCTTACTTTGAAGGCACTTTTGTTTTAAACTAGGAGCTTTCAGGGCATGCTTGATGGGCTCTGTGAGGTCAGAGACAGTTGACTAAAAGAAGTTATTTCATATGTGCTACACAGCAACCTGTGCATGAAAAACTTAACAGTAGAAAATGTGTAAACCAAGTTGACAACAACAAAAAAAGTAAAACCTACTGATTTATGGCATCAACTGGAAGAGTTAGTGCAACTTACAAATCAATGTGATTGCATTAGTCGCTGCCACATCAACAGTAGTTTGTTGGTAAAACATGCAGGGCAGCCTCTGCTAAGCCATTCCAGAGTCACTATCTGGTGGGTTAACACTGCGTGAAAACAGAACAGGCAGTGGAAAGGAGAGAGTGAGAAAGAGAAAATGGCAAGGAAATGGCATTGTCCTGGGGAAGAGCATCATCCTCTCCAAGCACTGCTAAGCCACTAACAGAACTGGGGAGGAAGCTGTAAAGGGGAAAACAGCAGCAGAAGCATCCCCATTTCATTAAGTAAATAGTAAGCTTATCTTACTATTTTATCTTACTAAACTGCAACTATGACAGTGGGACTGAGCGCACCCTCAGCAAGTTTGCAGACAACACCAAGCTGTTAAAGTCTTTAAGCTGAAAGAGGGTAGGCTTAGATTAGACATGAGCAAGAAACTCTTTTCTCAGTGGGTGGTGTGACACAGACTGCCCAGAGAAGTTGTGGATGCTCCATCCATGGAGGTGTCCAAGGCTAGGCTGGATGGGACTTTGAGCAACCTGACCAAGGGTTAGGTGTCCCTGCCCATGGCAGGGGTTTGGAACTGGATCGTCATGCTCTCGTGGCATGGTGACTCTGCTCTTCACTCACTGAGCATCTGTACAGTAGTGCACATGGACCTGCCTATACTGACAGGGATCTATAGGTATGACCATAAGAATAGCATAGTATTTTCCTTGCTGTAAGACTATTTTTTAAAGATACTCAGACAAATAACTGAAATATTGACACATCCCTAAGAGATGCATCTGTTGGGAGAAAGAATACCTCTTTTTAGCAGCCTTGCTTGATATATGTACATACACATCAAAGGAATACAGTGCAGTCCCAACCATGAGCTAGTCTGCACTCACAGCTGCTTGCAGAAGTCACAGCCATATCACCCCAAGATCCCACAAAGGCTGTTGCACTCACCTTAATGCAGGAATGGCACAGACCTCCCAGCACCTCTTCTGACTGCAGTGTGTTATATGGTACAAGCACTCCGTCGGAGGGCAAATCCTTCTCATAGACCTGGACTGCTAGATGCCAGTGTGTTCACAAGAACTGTGCTAGTGGGGAATTTAAACATACTTTAGTCTCAGAGAACAATTCTCTGCTTTCTCCTCTTTGTGGAGTATGTTCCACACAAATTCTGCTGCCTCCCTGCATCTACTGAATCTGGAAGAAAACTTATTCATGCAAGCAGGCAAGCCCCAGCCATTTTAGTGTGAAGTTTCTATTAAATGCCATGGCTTCTGTTTTGGGCTGGACAGGCTTCTCCATACAACTGGTAAAACAATGGCATGTCTCCCACTACAATTCAAAAAACAAAGCTTGTGCAGGCATCGCCCAGAAACACACCCAAATTCCACAAAAACCTTCCCTGTCACCTATGCAGTAATGGACTCAGAGGCTCACAAAGTAATTACCATCTATTTAGCCTTCACATATGTAGTCACAGCTTTTATTAACAATATCTAAAAGAAATGACAGATTAATCTAAGGTTAGTGTTTCATAAACAAAAACTGGAAGAAAATCAACCCAGTATCCCGTCCAATACAATTGCTACCACTCAGATAAGTATCCTGGGGGAGCTGTTACCTCACCAAGGGAATTTCAAGTTTATAATACTACTGTTTCTGTGTGTTTGTTTTTTAACTGCTTGGAGTGTAAAGCTTAATAGAAAAAACAACTGCAGTTGGCCCCTTTTGCCTCACAGTGAACTAAATATCACTGTCTGTCATCTCTAGTATCTGGCTAATCACAGATATCCAAGCATCAGGAGTTAAAATGCAATAACTCATGGAATTAGCTTAAAATAACATATTTCCCCGAACTGTTAGTGCAGTAAAGGTAAGTGGGATTGTCTGATATGTTTCTTTTGAATTCTTGGTTTTTGACCTCCAGAGTTCTTTTAAGTTGTTCTCTGTGAGGCATTTCTTTTGCAGACCACAATATCTGAAAGGCAGGCTTCCTATCAATCAGTTAAGCTGTGTACAAATACTCCTGTTTCCAGGGCTGCCCACTTTAACATCATCGAGACCTGTGATCCCGCAAAGATTTATTATAATCCTCTGCTTCACTTTAAGCACTCTAGAAGATTTGACTGAATTTCTCATTGGGATGTCCCACAAGGCAAAAATTCTGTCACTGAGGGAGCAGCACAAGCAGTTCTGTGCCTCATGTTGGGAGAAACCAGGAGCCCTGGGTGACCCAGCACCAGCCATGCCTTCACCCACAGTGTCCGAACACAGGGCCAAATTGAGTGGCAATAGCAGTAGGTTCCATCAGTATCCCCAGAGAAGGCAAAGTCGTTCCCGAGGTCAGGATCCATTGGATGTCTTTCTTTTCGACAGCCTGTGACACACACCTCAAACACCCCTGGGTTGCACATCAAAAAAACAGATAAAAGTGATAAAAGTAAACCAAAGCCATGCAGCTCGCAAAGTACTGCAGATAGTCACAGCTGCTAAGGATATCAGCACTGTATCAACCAATAACAACAACAAAAACATTGTTACTGTGTTTCTAGCCAGAACTAGAAGGTTTTGAAGCTTTTGCCTAAGGCTAGCTGCCAATAATACCCTGGGAGCACCATCACACTCCCATTTCATTTCAGGGCTAATATTGAAGTATAGTAAAAATGTGCATTTATAGAGAGCTGTAAAGGCCAAAGAAAAGATTACTCCTGCTTTTGGCAAGTTCTGGATCAAATAGTGTATGCATCATTTTTCATGTGTGAGAGTGATATTGCCCTCTGGTGGGTAACCCACAGCCAGAGCAAAGAATTTGCTCTTGAAAGCATAAGCAGATGCAAGCAGAAGCTCACATTTTTACACCACAATATTTGCAAATATCAGGTGACCTAGTTTTGCTGCACCCCAAGAAGGTAGGAGTGCACTGTTTGCTTCTTTTTACAAGAGAAGAGATAGGAAGGATGCAGCTTTAGTTCTTCTCTCTTTGAAGAATGCAGCCCACTGACTACCAGGGCAGAATCATCCTCGTTCAACTTACCAAGGTCATATGGAATATCTGCAGAAAAGAAAAAGAAAGAAAGAAGAAAAAAAAAATAAAAAAGCCTGAGAGACTCCATGTTTTGTGACTCTCAATTTTTAACATGAGATGGAAAGAGAAAACAATCCTTCAAATTCTTCCATTAGACCTTAAAACCTCTAGACACTGAGTATATTCTCCAGGATGTGTCTACATTAATTCTCACCTATATTCATTTATTTGGTTTGCTTCCTTTCACAGAATCTGATTTAATTTTTCTTAAGTAACAGATAAATTACCAGTGTCTATATTATCAGCACCCTATTAAGAGCAGGAATCCAGCTCGATGCCACTGGGACATTGTAACATTCCTATCTCATCAGCCATCAGACTGAGGTCTAGGGAGTGAAATTTATCAAATCCCATTGTACAGTGTATCTGGAAGGATGATAAACATGATTAAAATTCATTTCACCACCACAGTTCCTCATATGTATTGGTTGTCCTTTTTCCTTGGAATGGTTAGACAAATTGCACAGTTCCCCAGAATGAAATTCAGTCTTGGATTTTGTACAACGTGTCCTGATAATACAAATCAATATTTTGACAAAACACATTTTTGCCTGAAGATGAAGTATAATGTGTAATGAAACACATTTAAGTACTTTATAATTTATCCTGAGAGCACAATGCTTTGACCAAATGTCATATATCATTCCATAGAAAACAAGGTGGAATATATACAATCTATACTCCTTTAAGAGGCAATTGCATTGAAGGTGAGCACTATTAAAGACTTAATATTCAGAAACAATTTCACATTAAGGATCTGTGTGTAACCTCTGAAAGATGTGTTATCCTATCTGATTTAAATGCAAGATTGTTTATTTTCCTCAAATGTGGCATCATGTTCTCTAACTACTTTCATTTTTAAGGTAGAGCACATTATCCTCTGTGTCAGCTTGATTTTGCCACAGACCTCATAATATTTGTTTACACGTATAGCATGAGGAGTGAAAAGAAAATTTCCGTGGACCTTTCACACCAGAGTGTCTGATATCTAAAAAAAATGAATGGTTTCCTCAGGAATTTCCATGGCTATTTTATTCTCCAGAAGCTCTCTCCTCATGGAGCATGAGGCAGAAGTGGTGCAGAAGGAAATTTGAAACTTGGTAACTGAACTTGTGCCAGTTCCAAAATTCAGTGTGGCCCAAATGCAGCCCCAAGAACATTTAGGAACCTGAACTGTATCTCTGAACTGTAATCTTTTGTATCTTAATGGGTATTGGCACAAGATATGATCTGCAAAGTGAGGTGAGCACACAAGTAGGAATTTGGCCTTTAAGTGAAACATGGGCCAGATGAGGTTGTTTTCAGTGGGAGTCTTCAGCAGCTCATTAGATAAGATACACAAAATAGAGAAAAGTAAGCATTTTGCTTATTAATGTTTATTTCACACAAAAACATGTCCTATTAAAGTCTCACTTAGTGTTCTCTCTTGGTCAAAACAGCCTGTCCTGAAGTCTTTCCAAGGAGCTTGTCAAAATTCAAGACCTAAGTGCCTAGACCACGACCATTATACATGAATTGCTTTTGCTGAGGCCAAGACATAAGCGTGTTCAGGTGGTACATGGAGATCTGTTACTGAAACATTTCCCACTTGAAATGTAATTGTTCTCCAGTTAGGAAGTAATCACTGGAAAGTAAAACCCTACAGATGACACACCAAGTTTATGTTCACAGAAGGTTAATATATTTTCCATCCATGGTGGAACTGTTTGCAATTTACAGGCAAAAATTCAGCCCCAGTATAAGAAAGTGCAATTCTTATTGATCTCAATAGGAGATGCACTCATTTGTAGCAGGGCTGTTTTTGGCTTCATGTCTGTTAAGCACTAGAATGAATACTATTACAAGAGAGGGCATAGGTTCAGTACATGCTGAAAGCTTTTGCATGTGAATATTAAAATAGACTGTCTCCACAATAGCAACTATTTGGGGCTAGAGAACACAACATGTGCCAATCTGAGTTGCATAATAACGCTTTGCATATCTCGGGGTTTGGTACTATGAATAGTTGCATACTGAATGGCTTCTTAATCTCGCCAGTGCAGTTACTGTATAGATCCTCTATCTAACAGCACGATGCAGCGCTTTGCTCAATAGATGTGCCCTGTATTCTCTCTCAAAAGCATGAGACAGCCTGTGGGAGAGACCGAGGCAGATCTTCACTTGAAGAGCTCAGTGGCTTTTGCTATTTTAGCATGAGAATTTAAAGAAAAAAGCTCACATTTTTTACACATTTGGTTTTCATTTGTTGAAACAGTTTTGTAGCCTAATAAAAAGACCTACAGTTTCATAAAAAGGAAGTTAACTGGTTGTCTTTGGGCAGTAGGAGATTTTTTCTTTTATTACTGTGTTATTTTAAGGGCATTAACTGCAGTCATCCTGTGAGCTCTGTTACAGAGCTGATTTGATTTAAGGTCTTTTTTAATTACACTGTGCTTTATTAAAAATAAAAATAAAAATGTCAGTGTGAAAGTACAGGAACTGTAGCCTTTCTTATTATGCTTCTCTGGCCTGGAAGGCAAAACATGGTTTGCAAGCCATGATACTGCCCACTGCCCATCCACCTTCTGGCTGGCAGCAACCTTACCCAACAAGAACACAAGCTCAGGCTGCTGGTAATCCCATTCAAGTCCTCTTTCCAGCAGCAGGAAGGTGTCTAATTTACCAATATCATTTCACCTTCCAACAGAAAGTAATCTGACAGCCCGATCTCACCTTCCGGCACTCAGACCCAAGGGGAAGGCAATTTGCCTGTCTAACCTTGTGTTTTGGCAGGGGGACAAGAAGAGAAGTAACTTATCCATACTGCCTTCCCACGGATAACATACAGACCTCAGGACGGCTGTAACTTATCCAATTAGCAGTCACAGTGCCTTCATCCTCAAAATATACCCAGAAGACTTCTCCAAATTCATAGAATCTTCAGGTGTAAGGTCCTGCACCTGGGCTGGGGCAATCCCAAGCACAGATACATGTCAGGCAGAGAATGGCTTGGGAGCAGCCCAAGGAGAAGGACTTGGAAGTGTTGGTTGATGAAAAGATTCAACATGAATCAGCAGTGCGTGCTTGCAGCCCAGAAGGCCTACCATATCCTGGGTTGCATCAAGAAGCATGACCAGCAAGTCGAGGGAGATGATTCAGCCCCTCTACTCTCATGAGACCCCACCTGGAGTACTGTGTCCAGTTCTGGGGCCCCCAACACAAGAAGAACATGGAGCTGCTGGAGCAGGCCTGGAGGAGGGCCACAAGTACATTCAGAGGGCTGGAGTATCTCCCCTAAAAGAACAGGCTGAAAGAGCTTGGGCTTTTCAGCCTAGAGAAGAGAAGGCTCTGGGAGAACCTTATAGCAGCCTTCCAGTACTTGAAGGGGGCCTACAGGAAAGGTAGGGAGGGACTTTTTATAAGGGCATTAAAAGACAGGATGAGAGGAAATGATTTCAAACGGGAAGAGGGTAGATTTAGACTAGGTGTCAGGAAGAAATTCTTTACTGTGAGTCTGGTGAGACACTGGAACAGGTTGCCCAGTAAGGCTGTGGAAGCCCACTCCCTGGAAGTATTCAAGTCAAGGCTGGATGGGGCTTTGAGCAACCTGGTCTAGAGGGAAGTGACCCTGCCTGTAGCAGGGGGGTTGGAACTAGATTATCTTAAAGGTCCCTTGGATGCTGATAGCACACAGTTCTGAAATGAAACATATGTATATTTCAAAAACTTGAGGAAATCACGTAGAGCGCTTTAAATATGCTTGCTTTAGTGTCTTGTTCAATACAGCATGAACAAGTCACTGTGTAAGCATAGAACACTGCATTCACCATGTGGATACAATACAGGGTAACAAACATCCTGAAAGCTTAATTTCCAAGAACCCAGCCAGTTCCATCATTTTAATTAGATTTTTCCATGTAGTGTATACTTCATCAATATGTTTCACTTTATCGTTGTGACTACAGTGGCTATTCAGTGCTAAGCAGTACTAATTCAAATTTACACCAAAGGACAAATTAAAACATAGTCCAGATAACTAGGGTACCAACCCTGGGAAGGTATATGAAAAGTTGAATGCTTTGATCATACTCGTGATGGGGAAAAAATAAAAAGAAAGAGTAAAAGGGAAGGAATAGAAAGTTACCCAGTATCCCTGTAAAAGACAGTTTAGCCACTGTATCTACAGCCATGGATTTTTTTATGGCCTAATCACCTTCTTCTGCTACTTCCTCAAATCATGTCCTATCAAGGGATGTCCCTGTCTTCCCAATAGCATTCTGGACAAAGGTAATGGGATTTACTTTCTAAGCAAAATTCATGCCTTTGTGCCACACTGGTCAAGTCTGGAGGAGTACTGTAGTAATGTGGGAGAATTTCAGAAACCCAGGAGCTATTCTCAGCTACACTTAGGTATTTACAAAATAAGTCCCAAAGGAATCTTGATATCTAGATTTCACCATGAATTAGGGGAGGCAGTGGAGAAGGACAGAAGGAACAGAGGACACATTTGAAGACCTGTTTGCCTTAGTTTTTGACTGATTTTTTTTTTAATTAAAAGACACTTTAGCAAAGTAGAAGAGCAGAAGGCAGATAAAACTCTTCCCCGAGGTATGAAACCATCATCAAGAGAACATCAACAATAAGGCAGATTGTACTTGTTACCTCTGTAGGCAAGAGGAAATATGTAGAAACACCAGCGACACAGAACTGGTGTTGGATACCAGATGGGTGGACCCAAAACCTTCTCTAACATGTCCATTATACCCAGGGTGAAAGTACAAGCATGAAAATCTTCTGGACATTTGGGGTTGTATGGGTAGGTTAAATAAGCACACATTACAAACAATACACAGTATCCAGAAAATTAATTTAGCTGCAAAACCTGAGTCTCACTCAGAGCTAATACTCGTTCTGTGGATCTGAGGGAGACTTCTGCATAAACTTCATCTGTTACAGTAAAGGGCCTGCTCCTTCTTTCATCAAATATCCCCAGCTTCCGCCACGCAGGAACAAGGCTAATGACCGCAGACTTCCTTAAAGCAAAAGAAAGCTTTGCACCAAGTCAATATCAGGACCTACTTTATGATAAACAGAGCATGAACAAAAAGATGCTTTGCCTTTTGGGATAATGGGAGCCTTTCTTTTATAGGTACTGAATTCCAGGTCTGATACATCCAGCCAGAGCTTTAAAAAAATCTCACACATGCATGTCAGCTATTGAATGATATTGTTTAAAACTAGGCACTGTGAGCTGTTAGTCTTTAAAGAATAGGCAGACAGGCTAGAAATTCCACTGAGTGATTTATAAGCAGGTGGAAGAGAAAGTGGAAACTTCTGTGAATCTTGGTCGCGATCCAGTTCAGAGCCTTACTTTGATGGAGAGCTCCCTCTTCCGGATTTTGACTGAAGTGTTACTTCCACAAGTTCAAACTGCTGTATTTTTTGTTTTGTTTTGTTTTGTTTTGTTTTGTTTTCCCCAATGCGGTCAGAAGGTGTTTTCAGAGAGAAAAACTGAGCAGGGGGAGAGCCTTTATGTGCTGTCACAGTCTGCTGGTCCCACTGCCGTATACAGCGTGTGGACCTGGGCTTCAGGCCGCATGTCCCACAGTGTCTGCCCAACAGACATGTATTTTTATTTCTGTATTTAAGTTAGCGGATGTCCTAAGCACAGAAATGTGGGTTTTCTCTAGCTTTTTATTCTTCATTTTTCTTACTATCTAAAAGCAACTGTTGGAGAGTTACATCATTAAGAAATAGCCTTAGTGGCGACAATTCCTGGAACATTTCTCCTGAGTTAAGCAGACCAAAAAGAAAAAATATCTATTTGGCTGGGATTTCTTCAGTGACATGAAAAATACCTTATACAAATCAAAACAGCCTAATACAAAAAATCCTCCCTAATCTGTGGGGAATTTCCTCCCTCCTAGGAATTCCTTCTGAAAACAGACACTTCCTGAATGGCAGGTGGGACTGCTAGAAGCTGAAACTTCATCTTTCAATAATTTACATTTCTTAAGAACAACCTTTTCAGGCGGAAACCTGCTTCAATGAAGATTTTCCTTTAATACAGCTGGAGTTTAATACCACAGTGCAAATACATCTGTAAGACCACAGCTATAGATTGTTATCTTAGCCAGAGAGGAATTCATTATTTTGGAGTAGGGCAGGAATGCAAGCAAAACTTGAGTTCTGCTGGAAAAAAAAAAAAAAAGTAATTGTAATCCATATTGCTTTTTGGACTGAAAAGGAGTCAGGGCTTTCCCACAGTTTGTTTCTGGAGAATGAAAGCATCTATGCATTTTATTTAAATGGAAAACAATCCAGTTTGAAGTAAGTAGTCTACATTTAGCAACTACAGACACTGTAATGAAGGAGCTGACAAGGTTACACTTCCCTAATCAGAGAAACATTCACCGTACTTTTGGTTGTGATGTGGCAAGCCTTCGCCTTCTAATGTTATTACCACCCACTAGACAGCATCCCCCATTCATCCACCATCTATTCTTTGGCTTTCGTCCTGCTGATTAGCAAATACTAATCAGCCCTATCAATGTTTGAGGATTCTGACATGAAGCCAAGGTGACATGCAAGCCATGTACAGTGAGCTTCCTGCCCTCAATCCTGTCTGGGAACCAATGACCTGAAAAGACCCAGCTGATGCCAGATGCCTCCTTGCCCTTGGCACTCTCCAGTTACATCACAAGAAAAGTCCCAATAAGGTTGTCATATATAGAGGTGGATGCAGCAAGGGTATGAGGAAAAAACAAGGGAAAGTGAGCTGCTGAATGCCAAGCAGCAAAGTGGACAGAAAGCTAGAAAAAGAGGATAGACTTCTTGGAGAAAAGATCACAGCCCTCCAATCGTGGCCACAAGCACAGAAGGGATCATAAAAAGCATTCAGTGGAACACAGTTAATCCAGGCTTATACAGAAATCAATGTTTAGGGTAAGAGTTCCCCACAGTTTCCAGTACTAGATAAATATAACCAAGGAACTCTAAGCCAAGTTCCTAACTAATGTTATCACTATTAATAAAAATTCTGCTGGCTCATTTTTTCCTGTCTACTGAAATGTATGACTGGAATTCTGGAAGGAATCGAATGATCCTGTAGGCTTTGTGTTGTGTTGTTTTCTTTTTTTTTTTTTTTTTTGCTTTGTTTTGTTTCGTTTTGGTTTTTGTCATTGCTGTTATCATAATGATCAGGTAGAAGGAAAAAAGCCCTCTATCTGTATCCCAGGTCCTCCTGTTTGCTTACAATGCCTGAAATTTACATCTTAAGATAGGAATCAAGGCAATCTTTAAGACTCAGTTGTCCTCTCTGTTGGAAGCTCCTACTTCTGACCATACCAAGTCTGTGACAGTGACAGTCACAGATAGACAGTTTTCTCAAGTGATATCCATCTCACATCACCTCTCTGTGAAGCTCATGTGTTAGTCTCCTCCAGGGCCCTTCCTCATAAATGGCAGGGCTCTGACAGGGGAAAGTCCCATCTCATATTCATTAAACTGCTTTCACTCAGGGCTTTTATCACCATTGCTCCTGGGAGATAGACAGGTGCTCTGGAAACACCCAATTCAAGAATAGCCGTGAGAACATGGGTCAGGGGATAGAATCACAGAATCATAGGGGCTGGAGGGGACCTCTGGAGATCATCTATTTCAACCCCCCTGCTGAAACAGGTTCCCTAAAGTAGATCACAAAGGATAGTGTCCAGGCGAGTTTTGAGTATCTCCAGAGATAGGTTCTTTCTCAATCACCAATTCCATTCTTTCCCAATTTCATCATATCCACCTATTTCCCTACGGTCTATTCCCACATCTGCCCTGGATGGGCTCTCACTTACTCCTCCTCCCGTCCTTGCTGTACTCAACTTTTTCAATTTCTTCTGTTGTACTGTCTTAGGACCTTACCAAGAATTCCTGATTTCCCTTCTCTTCTCCTGGATCCCACGGGTCTGTGGCTACAATGTCCTGTCCCCTCCATTGCTTAGAGACTCCTTTCTCCTTGTTTGTCATTAGCTTTGAGCAAGGAATCTGGCCAACAGGAAGCTAGAGATCTGCTGATAGTTACAAAAGACATTATCAGTGTATCTCTGACTTGACAGCAGAGTAAAGTTCAACTGGCTCACATTTACCAAGATGATCTTTTAAAAGGAGAGTAACAGCAACAGTGAAGAGTAAGATTTGGGTATCTTCAGGAGAGCCAAATATGGAGTGAGTTGGACACTGAAAAAGCACAGAAAAAAACAGTTTCAAATCAACCTGAAATGGGAAAGGCAGAAAGTCTCCACTGCTTTGGATAAATCCTAACTTATAAGTATCAAATAAAAACTACAATTCTCCCAGGGTATTACCAGGGCAGTTTTCATTTATATAGATATTATTTACAGGATTAGTCTGCATAATGTTCCCCTCCAAAAATGTGTTTTCTAGATGTAAGGCCGCTGATCTACAAAGGACTAGAGCAGATGTAATGGGTAGCTTTAAAGACATTGAAAGCAAATGAACAAAATAAGAAAGTTGTCTTAACTAAACCCATCCCTTGCTCATACTTGCTTGATGGAGTTTGCAGTTTACAGTAATGCTGCAACATCTTCATGGCTGGCTGCTGTCCCTTTTGAGGAAATAGCACCCATGTCTGACCTATGTGCTTCCATTATTTCGCTGGAGAAGACTGCTTTGCACTAGGACAGGAGTGAAAACATGCCTCTGATGATGGGAAACAGGGGAAGCAGGACTGCCTTTTTTAGGAGTACTTCTTTTGATATATCTACTTACAAACATACTGTCAGACCAACCCCTGAGTGAAACCAGTGATGTGGGATTATTTCAAACTACACTTTATGGGGATTTAAATCGGGTTTTTAGAGCTCAACTAGAATTGCCACCCTACATCCAAACCTTCAGTTCCACTTCAAAAATGGTTACCATGTTTGCTATCTCTAGAGGTCAGCACAGTATCAGAAATAAATTCCTTGTTGGATTGTTACATGTACATGGTGGATTTCATTGAGAGATACCAAAACAGTGTTATGGTTGGTAAATTTTCACAGGAAAAAAAAATCCATAGGTTTTTTTTTTTTTCTTTTAAACATAATACGAAGAAGACTGAAGGACCAGTGTCAAAATTCCTACTGTTCAAAACTGTGGAAGAACTGACATTTGTAATGTACTTGATGGTAGATAAGAGCTAATAGTGCCTATTCTCTCCCGTTTGCCCAAGTTAAATGTCTATTTCTGTTGAAATACTGGTGCCATTAACACATAACCATGTCCTATTCAGGAGTGAGATACTGAATCTCTTATTACCTATTGTTTTCTTCTTATCTGGGGATATTTCCCAACGAATTTTTCAAGTTCCAAGAACTTTGTTCACAATTATTTGACAAATTCCTCTCTAGTCATACCAAGAATTCAGTAAAATTAGAATGGTATCCATGGTTTCAGCCCAAAAGAAATAGGTCCAAGAACAGACAAGAAAGTCTTTCTGTAGAGTTGCAAGGAAAAAATAAAAAAGAAAAAAAAAAGGATTTAGCAGATTAAACATTTGAATGACAAACCTGACTTCATGGGCACTCAAATATTCTCCAGATGTCCATGAACCAGCAAGGCTGCTGGGCTGGAGCCCTCTAGAAGCCAACACCACAAGTAGCTTTTCTTCAGATTCACTTGTTCTACGAAGTTGCTGAAAATGTCTAGAATTTTATATTGTAATTCTGGGGAATAAAAAAAGGAATTCATAATTTCTCAGCACGAGCAGGATTAACAAGATTTTAAGCATGCTTAGCAATTGATACTATCAAAAAGAAAAATATGGAAATGGAGAAAAATACAGAAAACTAAACTCCACCTCCACACCCACATTATAGCCAGCTCTGGTGCTTAGTTCCTCATCAAGAGGTTGCTAACAAATCGTAACAGATATAGCTAGGACTGCTGAGTTTGAACGTATGTCTCAGGGCTGAGCCATGACACATCAACCCACCATGTTACCTATCATCCTAATAAGCAGCTTTAGGCCATCTTTTATGTATGTGTGGCCAAGTTGAACCAAGTGCCAGTAATGGCAAATGCAAACAATAAGATCTTTCATTAGAGCAGTCACATATCCAGATGCAAAATCTAGGAGCTGGAGACCTCATGCAAATCTGAGAGTCCCTGGAGAGTTGGGATTTGATGAGAAATGCATATAAATATCATAATCTGTGAAAGATATAATCCTTCTCCAATATTTTCTACTTTATTTAAAGAAAACTACTTATTTTGTCCAGCTCCACCGTCTGGAATTTCCAAAGGTAAAAGGGCTTCTCAGCATGAGAAAACTGTAAAATGTATTTGAAAATAAACTTGTAATGACAATCGGCAATAAAGAATTTATTTTCAAATATATTTTGCAGCCTGTTTGTGCTGAGGGGTGCTTTTATCTTTGGTAATAGGTGTTGCCAGGCTGCGCAAAAATGAAGACTGTTTCCTCTTAACTCTTTCAGCACCACACACACCACAATATCCGTAAGGATTTTCTCATAAAGCACTTACATACATGTTCGACAAATGCCTCATTACACGGGCTTAGTGTCAAGTCTCAAGAAAAGGAGCAGCTAATCACAGCTCTCCTGTCCAATGAAGTGATTAATTAAGTTAATTTTACGTCATAGAGTATTTCTTCCTCAATGCTTACAGACCCTAATGCTTTCTTTCAAAAGAAGCCCTGGCTATTGGGCTAATGGTGCCTTACTGGTTAGCAACCCATCACAACTGCATAGCCACACAAATGTCACAAAAACTAAAGCTGCAGGGTGGGAACAAGCAGTCAATTATAGGGATGTGTGGGATTGCTATCTGCAGCATCGTGGAATTAATGTGGGGTTTTAGAAGCAAAATCACTGCCCACAGTGCAGGTGTAAAAGAAGCTTCAGTAGAGCCTCTGGGAAAGAAAGCTGGGTTCTGGAGGAATACACATTAACCACCTAGAGAAGGTTCATACTGCAGTGCAAATCTGCACACTATTTCTTTTCCTGATTTAACATCTTTAAGTAGAAAAAATGGACATAACCAATGGAGAATAGGAAGGGCCTGAGACAGATAAACCCTTCTTGGTGTCACTAGAGTGTAGATCAGACTGTAAAACTTTATCTGCCCCTTTTCCTCTGTGAGCAGACTGAAGAGAAAGGAAAAATACAGCAGATCTTGTACTTGAGAAATGTTTTGGCTTTTTTGGTGAACTGACAGTGGCAGTCAAACTACCACCCAACTGCTCACACAGTCTCCACACCTCACTGAAAGAGAGAAACAGAACTGGGAATAATAAAATTTTTAGACTGAGAAAAAGATGGAGATTGCTTACTAATGACCTTTATGAGTGAAACAGATTTAGCTTAGGGGAAATTTATTGTCAATTCATACGGATTTGGATAGTAAAAACAAACAAAAATAATACCGTGTGGAAGTGAAACAGCATCATTTACACTGTGCTGAAGCAGTTTTAACTTTCCATGGCCAACAACCCAGTCTGTCTTCTGATCCAGTGGGAGGGAATAAACCTCTGCACTGTGTCTCCAGGGGCTCTAGGTATAAAAACAGTGCCTCCTATCTAAATATTGCTATGATCTTTGATTCCATTTATTTCTGATCAGAAATAAAATACAAATTAAATCTGAAGACAGGACAAGTGGTAAAAATTGAAAGAATAAAAAATCCTGAAATATCAATTTTTTCCCCAGCCTTCTCTGTCTTCAGGGTGAAATAAAAAGTAATGCCAAGAAATATTACCTGGAAGAGATTTTTCTGAATGACTGTATGCAGCCCCCAGCTATCCCAATCAGATCATGCAATACCTTACATACACCTATCACATTCCATTTGAAAAACCATTTGTTCTCTTGGTTCATTACTCCTCCCCAAAGGCTCTTACAAAATGGTGTGCCTTTTCTCTTTTCCACTTTAAATGTTCTCAGTTATTTGTTGCGGTGTCCTTGGTATCTATCAAATGTTTTTTGACAGAATAGCACAACAGCACTGAATGTTTCAATGCTGCCAAATGAATATTTCCAGTGGGAAAGTGTTTCACCTGAAAACTGGCTCCACTAAAAGTTAAAAACACATCTGAGTTCTCTAAGGGAAGAGAGCAAAATTTATGAGCTGTGCAATCCACCTCTCTACTGACTGTAGGCAAATAGTAACAAAAGCATTTCAAGAATCAAGACTGACATAACCAATATGCACATTTAAGGCAGGAACAAGCAATGGCAGTCCCATTGAAAGCCTTATTTATGCCAATCTACATCAGAAAATATGAAATAGGTAGATCTCAGCTGTGTACAGAACCTGTTGTTGCCTTATCACAGCCATTTTTGTAAACTTCCCAAAAGAAGTCATACTTGATGCCTTTATTGAAATGTCCCTCCTCCTCCCAAAAGAAAGTTACTTTTTGGAATGTAGTACAAGTCAGAGCAGTGTCTTGAAGATGGACATCTTATAAAAACACCCTGATGAGAAGGGTCCAGTCAATCTTGTCCAGCCAAGAATGGCAACATGCTCCATGACCTTTAAACCGGCATGGAGCCTGGCATTATCATGTTCCATAAGAAAGGTTGTCTTCTTCTCCAGCCTGACTCTGGAAGTTTGAGCCTTTAGTCAGCATTGCAAAGTTGCAGTTGGAGTTGAAGGTTTGTCCAGATTCCAGGAAATCCAGAAGGATCATCCCTTTCCTATTCCAAAGGGCAGTGCACATCTCTTTAACCACTGAGTGCTGCTTCATGAACTTCGATGGGGAATTCACGTTGTTACTCCATGGACTGACATTTTGTCTGCAGGTCATAGTGGTGACTCTATGTTTCATCACCAGTAATAATGCAGTCCAGTAAACTGTGACCTTCAGCCTCACACTGTTTCAGCTTCAGATGCTGATTTGTCAGACTATGCCTCTGCTGCCATCTGTCACACATCAACAAACTATAACAGTATTGGCAGAAAGACTCAATCCCTATTGATATACTACCAACATCAGCCTCTAATGTTGTGGGCCAACGTAATAAAATAGGAAGCTTTACAAGCAGTCCTCATAATACTGAATTCTATAATAAAAAAACAAAGCAATTTATAACAAGGCACAATTTGCCTTGTAGAAGAAACACTGTCCTGTGCATGAAGTCTGAGTCTGTGCTGCCTTTTTAAAGCATACTGTAGATTTGTTTGTTTCCCTTCTTATAAACAGAAGTAATATACTTGCAAGTAACGTTGTGCTGCATTAATATTTCTGCCATTTTGTTTGCCATACAAAATGTTAGAAGGGATCAATAGTTATAGAAACTTGAAGTATTCTGAGAAAGTATTTGCTAAAGTGAGGCATGTCTTCCATTGCTCTGCAGAAGATACAGAGCACCTCTGCAGTCTTCTCTTCCTCAGAACCTACTAGGATTAAGTTATTATACTAAATACCTTTCTGATCCATCCCTACACCATGCAACTCCACTTCAGAAAGGCTCACAGCAGCGGTGGGAAGCCACAGCATTACAGGGTCAAATATGCTGCTTGGTAAGCAGAAGATCTCAAAGGCCAAGTAGGGGCCTCTTACCTCTAAGTGAGCATTTTTACCTGCTGGTAGAAAGAGGAAAGCCTGAAGTTTTATGGATAAAATATCTCTATCTAATTCATCCTGCAAAGTTTAGGTGAGCATCCTTCCTCACTTCAGACAACTCAGTGGAAAGGATATTACAGCTGTCCTATGAAACAGTAACAAATACACATTTAGAGAATGATGATGGGAGAAATAAATACACAAAGGAAAAGCAGAAAGGATGGAATGCTGTTGGAACAAGAACACAAAGATAAACATGAGAATTATGTTGATAAATGCAGGAAAAATATCTTGCATCTCCTACTAAACACACTGTTGAATCAATACACCAGCTAATTCTCTGTCTTTCCCCCATAGAATACCACTGCAAACTGCCCTTTGGACTAATTACTACCAATCTGTCTTAATGCAGACAAAGAAAAGAGTATATACACCGTCCAGCTTCAACATCCAGTAAACGATGGAGCAGGACTTTTATATATGCACAGTGCTAAGAATTCAAATATATATTCTAAATAAGACAGACAGACAGATGAGTTTGGCTAAATAGACAAAATTAGAGTACCTCCAAATAAATGGTAGAAAAAACTGACGAATCAGGCGCTTAAACTTCTGCTCGTTCAGTTCATGTTGCAATAAAGAAGAAATCAAAAGCATAGTGATTAAGTAAAAAAAAAATAAATGGAGGCTTCTGATTGTTTCCACAGAGCAATCAAAGCCTACATGGCTTCATTCTGCTCCCAGTTTACCATGTTAGCTGTGAGGATGATGAAGGGCTGATGAGGAAAGGCTGAGAGCTGGGACTGCTCAGTCTGGAGAAGAGAAGGCTCAAAGAATATGTTATCGACATGTATAAATCCCTGAAAGGAGGGTGCAAAACGAAGACAGAGTCAGGTTATTTTCAGTGGTGTCTGTTGCCAGAACAAGAGGCAGCAGCCACAAAATGGAACACAGGAGGCTCTTTTCGGACAGGAAATACTTCTTACTAGGAAGGAAACTGAGCATGGCCACCAGTTTCCCCAGAGTATTTGTGGAGTCTCCCTCTTTGGAGGGATTCAAAAGCTGCCTGGTCCTAGGCACCATGCTCTGGACATCCCTGCTTGAGCAGAAGTTGGAACAGACAGACTCCAGAGACCCCCTTCCCACTTCCAACTAATCCTCAAGTCTGTGAAAGTCAAAGCAGAAAGGCAAGGTATAAGCAGCCTTCTCTATCTTCACGGGTTTGTAGGAACTGCCTCTCATTCAACTACAGCATTTTTGTTACATTTACCTAATAACATTACTTTACAAGAAGCTGTATTATCTAACAAGCAGGTGTCACAGTAACTGGCTGTTAAACTGAAAACAGTTCTCTTTGAAAGCTGCAAAAAACATTCTTAGGAGATGTCCATTAAAGAAAAGAGAATCAGATTAGTCTCTTCTACACACAAGCGGCTTAAAACTGCCTTATCTGAGCATCTGGGTGTTCTTAGTGTACTTCTGAGTTGATAAAGCCAGTACATCCAGTTTTCCTTGCCACACAAGGGTTGTTTTAAGTGGAAGTAACTGTATCCACCTGAAACAAACATGCTTCAAGGCATTTTTATCTAACCGCTATGAAGAAAGATCCAGTGGTCCTCAAGGAGCACAAACTGCAAATACAGCTAATGTTCCCTTTTGCTTTTTATATGCAACAATCCTTGGGTTCTATGCTAAGGGCAACTTAGGTACATCCAAGTATATGGCCACTAAATCCATCAGGCATCAAAGTCAGACCTGAAGTGTCTTTAAAAATGAAAACACAAGCTGAGTGGTTTCTGACAGCTTTTCTGCAAAGATAAAGTTGATTTTTGCAGTCGATCTCCACTTTGCTATTGGACATGAGTCATGTGTTAATCTCTCAATTATTTCATTCATTTTTCCATCATCGAAATTGCTGTCATCTGAGGCTGAAAATGGAGCAGGATTCCCAAAGCACTCAGTGGTGCTGGAGAGAATTAGACAACCAAAATAACACCTACAAGAATCAGAAACAAACACAGGACTTGGGCCTTCCCAAACACCTCATTAATAAGGACTAAAAAAAGTGTTCCCTTTAAGTAAATTGTTCAATATCATGGCTTCCTTAACCTCCCTGTGATAAGAGTGGGCCCCAAACTTGCTTACAGCTCAAGTGAGGACAGGAGGACCTGTTTCAACTCTGACCTACAAAGAGAACATTCCCAAAACACCAATTCCTCCCGATCTACCACAAATATCCTAACTTCCCATCACATCTCATCTTTCTCTCTCATGACCTCCTTTTCTTTTTTTTTTTTTTTTAATTAAAAAAAACATTTCTCAGAAAATTAACATAAATGTGTTATTTAGAGACCTTATTGAGAGGCACCACGATATCATTCACTCAGCCTTGTTTATGTCTCAGCATCCCCACCTGTGAAATGAGAAAAATTTATTCACTTTGTCAGTTACACTGAACTTCTGGGAAAGAAAAAAGTGGCTGAGACCCAAATAGTGATGAAACTCCGACATGAAGCACAGTACACAAAACATCATTCTTAGTTATACTTAGAGCTTCAGATGTGTAGCTCAGTCTATCTTTATTTAAACATGAAACATCCTGTCTTCATATACTCCCCAGATTCTCAGGAAAAGGCCAGATCTGCCTTACTGAAAAACTGGAACAAAATGAGAATGCTGCAAAATGTGTTTTTCTTTCTGTGGAATTAAGCTCTAAAGAAACAGGATCTTCACTTCTCCTTTTATGCCAAACTAAATCCCATGAAAAAGAAAACCTCTTTGCAAAAGAGGTTTTCAAAAATGAAGTACCCAAAGGGAAACTACCATAAATCCTTTTCCCAAAACACAAATAGTTCTATCTGTCAGAAGATGCCCTAGGGCATTTACAACAACAGCTCACATGAAAAGAACAAAAGTCTTTGCATCCTTCACCTTCCCAGAAAATCTGGTTCTTCCTGCTAACATAGAAACGGCTTGTTTTTACAACCATAGTTTCTATCTTATCCAACCTCACAGATCTTTAACAATAAAAACAATAAAGTCTACTCCTGTAAATTAAACAATCTTCCAATCTGTCTCCTTTGATAAGATATCAAAACCTTAAAAGTACGTTTTATGCTTGAAGTGCTCTGCAATGCTTTACAAATGAGAATTTACCTATTGTTTATATAGTAATGAAAATACCAGCTGTATTTGGTTCTAAATGTTCTGCAGCTGTTCCAGACACACAAATTTGGATCGACATCATTTCCTCTTGGGCTAGTCTACCAAAGGATGCTAGTGAATAAGTTCACATAATACAGCCAGATCAATGATCCACCTAGCCTAGAGTCCTGTTTACAAAGGTGGCCATAAACTGATGCCCAGGGAAAGGTAAAAATAAGTTTATTTACACCTTATCTGGGCACACCTGTAAGTAAGTTATCAGCCTCCCAACCATTTATCATGGTAAGAAGCCAGACTTGACAGCGGTAACTAGTGGGAGAATAAGAAATAACAGGCATAAGCTGAAATATGGGAGACTCTGAACATGGGGAAACACTTTCACACCATGAAGTCAAACTAGCATTGGAGCAAAATGCCCAGAGAGTACTTGGAGGCTTTCAAGACCAGACTGACTAAAGCCCTGAGTAAATTTGTATGAGCTAGGAGACCCTGCTTTGATCAGGAGATTGGACTGGAGATCTCCTGAGGTTCCTCATGATCTTAACTATCCAATAATACCATTTTTGCATCTGAAGATCTCTTTAATCTGCTTTACATAACTGAGCTTAACAGTGTCTGAGCTGCTTGTGCAAATGGACCAGCAATGCTGTAACCTTCAGCATTTTAGTGACAAAACCAACTGTCTGTCATCATCCAATAGAGGAAGGTTGGAGAAAGACTTCTCTAGGATGTAGCCTCTCTGTACATGTAACTTGCCTTACGGAATGAGGCCTTTTGGCAAAAAGAAAGCATGCCAAATGCAATAAGCCTCAACGTTATTTATACTGCAGGAATCTCATCTAATTTGTAGATTCTTTCAGCAATGCTAGATGCATTTACTTTCAGGTAGCTAAATATGCTGAATGGTGACAGGTATCCACGCTAGTACTCAGAAAAAAAAACAGCAAGAGCTCCTACTCAGAATGCAAGCCTTTTTGACTTCTCCTTAAGGAGCTGGAACAACATGACTGACAACAGTGAGCAGCCAATGGATCTAACAACAAATTGCAACTCTGCCTAAAAATGCTTACAATCACTTCCTTCAGTTTGTTAGAAACTGTAACGAAGAACCAAGCAGTACAGATATGAGAAGATAAGATGGGAAACTTCGCCCAGTGAGCCTTGGAAGAGTCTCTCGTCTTTTAACTTCAGCATTTCATTTCGCTCACCGTAAGAGAAATAGCTTGAAAAACTATTAGAAAAATTCTGAGATCCACTGTGGGAGTAACATCATAATTCCACTTTCCTTGCACGGTGTTAATTCAGTAGGAATAAAAGTATCAGCATCATGTTTGCTTTGCCTCCAGAAATAGCATGCCCACCAGCTCATGAAGACAGTTGTGTTAGGAAAAGCATTCAGTGGGGCAGCTGGAGGAAGTCCTGTACTGAAGATTCCTGCTGCTTACAAACAATAATCTGCAGATTTCTGACCTATATCATGCCTCTTACAGATTCTTCCATTCACATGGAAGTTATGCATGAACTGAAACTAGCAGTGA
This sequence comes from Odontophorus gujanensis, assembly GCA_013399175.1. NCBI lineage: Eukaryota > Metazoa > Chordata > Aves > Galliformes > Odontophoridae > Odontophorus > Odontophorus gujanensis. The sequence goes on from VXAB01011022.1 coordinate 157,329, forward strand.
AAGAGAAACCTGCAGTAGTCATCCATCGGTAGATGTTTGTGGGCACCAGCTTCTCTTTTCTATGTCAAGAAAAGAAAAAGAAAGAAGTAACAAAAACAAAACAAAACAAAAAAAAATAACCCTTCTGTTGCTCCATTAGAAGCTTGATTAGAAGAATAATGCCTCAGGCAAACCCTAGAGGTGGAAGAAACTTGAAAGAAACACAGTGCTGAAAAACTAAGTTGATGCAATATTAAACAAGTGAAATCATGGAAGGAAGAAAAAAAAATATCTTGAAGAGTCAGATTCTGAATTCCTTTATAGTGATTTGGCATGAGCCTTCTTATGCTAATTATTGCAGAGTGGCTAGTTATAGCAATTGTACCACTCACAAACGTAAGATGCAGAACCAGGCCCACAGCTGCAGATCAGAATCACAAGAAAACCAACCACACAGGCCCGAGGACAGCTGCTGCCTGGGCACTGCTGAAACATCACTGACCTTGCTACTCCTGCTGCAGTCATTGAATGTCTTGCCACGACCAGGTAGTGGTGAGGAGGGATGGGGAAGGCCATGGGGACCTGCCTACACACAAACAGCATTTTTTCTGTATCAGAAATTGCTCCAATTATACAGAAGGGACAACCACACAAAAAAGCTGGTTCCTCCCTGGAGATTTGCATCATACAGTCCAAACATTTAAAATGCATTTACTCTGGGGCTGAGATAGCCTCTAAGATACCACAGGCTGGAAGTGCAAAGCAGAAATGCAGAATGAAAAAGGAAAGCATTCCAATCCAGTTGTATTCAAAACTTCACTGTTCTTTAGCACCACTGTTGTTTCCTTACACACAGAAGCCAGATGCATATTTTTTAGTCACCCTTCACCTTTCACCTGTTAGTGTGAGGTGCATTTAATTTCTTCAGTGTCACATCAAAGGATTTTTGGAGGTCTTCATTCAAAACCATTCAAAATGAATTGCCTGAGAAACCAGCCCTACCAGAAGCTCACAGTGACACCATTATCAGTGTCACAACCTCCTGGGGCCCTGGCTACCACCACCCCACCCCTCAGCCCATAGTGTCCTATGCTGCTTACAGAAATGGTTATCTTTTCCTGTAGCAAGGACCAGGAATTGACCGATTACAGTCCCTGACAAGCCCTAAATTCATTTTAGGAATGTAATTCGGACTTCTTTTTTTTCCAACCTGGTATTTTTCAGGGAGATATGAAAGCACACAGAGGTAAAGGCTTACCTTTAAATAGCCAGGGCTTTCCCTCAGTGAAGTACTCCACTTTTTGCTCCAAACACATGTGCTTAGTGTGACATTCAGGTAACCATGCTGAAGAAGATGGCAATCTTTTCAGTGGTGCTGGCTCTGATTCTGGTCAATCTGCTAAAGGTGCAAGGTGAGTCAAACATTGGCAAAACAATCTTCCTAAATTTGAATTGAGATTCACATTCCAGAGTGGATTTACTGCCAGATTTAACTCTCTTCTCCAATTCATGTTTGGGATCTCTGATCCACAAAAGCAACTATGCAGATATTCACACAACCCTAGAAGTACCTGGGTTTTTCCACAATCCTCTTCATCCATGTAAATTCCTTTCTGAGTTGTCTTTTTTTTTTTTTTTACAGGCACACCTGTTACCCCTGTGCTTGAGGAAACAAGCGTGGAGCAAAGCAGTGATCTCAGCGTGCAACCGAGCACCGAGTTCCCTGCCGAATGCAGCAGAGACCCATACAAAGAGGAAGGCATGGAGCAAACTGGGAACACTGGAGTACAGCAAGGTGAACAGGCCACTTGGGAGATAAGTGGAGAGCCAAGTACTGAAACCATCATTAACTCAAGTGTGGAGTCAAACAAAGAACCAACCCAGAAGTCAACCACTGCAATACCTGGTAAGACCCATTTTGTCTTTGACTGTTCTCCTGTTATTGTTAGCTCACTTATTTTTGCTACTCCAGTGCTTTCATCTTTACTTCACTAACAGAAGAGAACACAAACAAATAAACAAATATAAAATAGTGCTTTTTTCCATGTAGTCTACTTCTGACCTGGCATGCCAGAGATCTAGCACCTTCTGTTCTTTTTATTCCAAAACATTAAAAAATTGCTAGCAATGGAAGAGGAAAGATAGAATCCCACAGACAGCTTTTGTTACTATGTATGAGTGTAAAGTAAGGAGGTTTTACCTCTCCTCTTCATGAAAGAGATTACTCTTGTGGGCTATATCAGTACTTGCTTATAACATGCATTTTTAACATGGAAGAACATATGGTGGAGTGTTACTGTTAAAAGATCTGTGGTTTGCTTGAGCGAGATCTCTCTGGTGAGCCTCAGCTCTGTAAAGATGAGATAAACTATGTCCTACAGAAGAAAAACTTGAAGAACAGCTAACATGTATAGGTTCTGTTATATCAACCCACAAAGAACTCTCACTCACAAGGTGCAGTACACCAGCCAAGGAGCACCGTAGGACAAAAGCTCTACCCCTACTAGATCAACCTGATCTAGTGGGTGGCAATCTTACCCATGGCTGGGGGTTGGAACTTGATCTTGCTTGTTGATCCTCCAACCCAAGCCATTCTCTGACCTTTAGAATATGATTTCTCTTGAAAAAATTCCCTTTGAAATGTTTCTGCTTTGTTTCTTCCTTTTACTTCAGCGGTGCTTTGGACAATGCCCACATTAGGATAATTTGGAAGTTATAATAATCACATTCAGTGTGATTTTAGAAAATGGAGCAATCCACAATATCGCACTGGCACAGGCTGCCCAGAGAGGTGGTGGAGTCTCCTTCTCTGGAGACATTCAAGACCCACCTGGACGCCTACCTGTGCGACCTGGGCTAGGGAGCTGCTTTGGCAGGGGGGTTGGACTCCATGATCTCTAGAGGTCCCTTCCAACCCCTACAGTTCTGTGATATCAGCTAGCTCTACTACCACAAACATCATAAAGGAGCACTAGGGTAAAATTTCCTAACTCTGTAAACCATCACCCTCACCACCTTTAACAACAGTGCACTGTTGAGACCTTAAACTCTTCCCTAAACGAATGTAAGGAACCTGAGTCAGGAATTACTGTCAAACACTATCATTTGATAGTGCTATCAAACATTACTGTCTCCTTTAGACTCTGGATTTCCACATCTTCACTGTAATGTAAACTGCTGTGCCTTGCATCTCCATGCATTACCATAGTGAGCTCTTTTATCATGCACTCTGATCCACTAATGAATAAAGGAAGAGGGCTTCACTACCAGACATTGTCAATCCTTATGTTTTTTTGTTAGTTAAAAAAAAATAATAAAAATTGAGCTATGTCTTATGTAAAGCACTGAAAGTGAGCATCTTTTAAATGGACAGAAGGACCTTCTCAACCATGAAATCCCGAGGCTTTTGTTTGTTCTTTAGTAAATACAGTAGTTTGTGTAGAAACAATCTTAATTCCCACAGTGTTCACAATAAACAACTTGCAAAGTCCCAAAGTGACAGCTCTGAGCTGTTCTGTCACTCACTGTCTTTTTTTTTACTCTAGAATAAACTGCAGCATTATATCCTGATGGAAAAGCAACAGTTACTCTTACCTGCAGAGTTGATATCACAACCAAAGAGCACACAAATGGCAACTGCAGCAAGCTGAATGGAAGGGCAGAATTCACTGCGTCACTGTGAAACTACAGCTTGTAGGAAAACAGCTGAGGAACCCTGTCTAATTCTTGCTTACTCTTACAGTTTAACTAGATCACAGGTAACCTGTGCTGTTTTGCTTGCATAATAACACAAAATAAAGAACACTAGTGCAAATATATGCCTTGTCATTATTGAAAATCCTTTCCTTGATTCACTTAAGAATGAAAATACTAATCAAAAAAGTCATAGGGCACTGTTTCCTAGGTCTCCTCTCAAACTCATTTCAGAAGGCTAATCCTTGTTTTTTTCTGGCTTTATTACCGTTGTGAACATGCCTACAGGAATTAGGAACAGAATTATGGAAGTCTTTTCAGACCAGCTTCATGAGGCTTCAGCAGACTTAAAGTAGTCAGACGAAGGCATCATATGTTCCCCTCAGTCTGAAAACAAGACATTCTTTAGCCCATTATCCTACCTTAGCATATAGACTACGCAATGGTGAACAGTATTAGGACACAGCCATGGCTGCAACGTGCAAAACTGCATCTGAGGGATTCCATGGCTTACAAGCACAACCACTAAAAAGTCACTTATCTGCTAATTTTAAATGCACACAGATGTGCCAGAGAATAAGTTTACTTCTGATAAAACTGCATGTAACAACATAAATTACACACATTAACATATTATTAATTACCCATTTATTTATCATATAATACTCATGTACTTTCCACTGGCCAACATTAATTGCAACATTCCTTGCTTGGTACTGTTACTGTTGTAGCCAACAGAGCGGGTGAGGTGCTAAAGAAAACAGACTCTCCTCAGAGACACTGGAACCAACAGAATTAATGTAAATTGAAAATGGAGGAAAAAAGAAGTGCCAAAGGTTCACCAAAAGTTTTCATGGAAGAACAAACAAAATTCAAAAACAGAGAAAAATTTCTATATCCTGATACTGGAAGAAAAGATAAGCAGTCCTAGATTTTCCATTTTTTTCAAATGTATTTCAAGCATAATTTGTTCCTTCTAACTATTCATGTGTAAAGTTATAATCAGGGAGAGTCCGACCCATAATGTTCTGCAAGATTAAATAGATCTTCAAATGCAACAAAACCAAAATACAGTTAACCTCTTTAATATTTGTTGATCACTAGTACCTTAGAAAGCAATCAGGGAAAACAACGACAACAAAACCCCACTAAATGTTAAATCAAAATACATTTTAGTTTCAAACCAGTATTTAGTCTCAGGATTCACCTTGTATAACAATTCTTACAGTCTGCCAGCAGAGCACGTCAAAGTTCTGTTTGACCAATAAACACCTCTGAAGGCAGAAATGGCTTAGAAGATGTAAGGTTCACTGTTTTTAATGACAGTGCAGAGACACAGTCCCTAGTTCCTTTAAGGCTTTGTGAGAACAACTCAGCAGAGGGATATCCGTGAAACTGCAGAACTGCAGGTAGTGAACCAGAGACGGAAGAAGCAAAATAATAAAATCCTGCTTCCCCCTATCTTAACTGAAACCATGTGACCCACCCTATGACTGGCTGAGATGAGAGGCAGGTGAAACTGAACACCTGCAGAACAGGCTGCCCTCTGCATTACAAAAAGCTCATTACAAAGCACATGGGTACAGGTGACTCAAAAATTCACAGTAAATTCGGACCCCAGCAAGAGACACATCTACAAAAAGCTTTTGGTGCTTACTTTAATGGAAGACTCAGACACAGTGGTTTTGCTGATGTGCCAGTACCCTTACCCCACTGCTGGAGCATACCAGGACACTGGAGACAGTGAGAAAAAGGCAGAGATGATGGCTACAGGCAGCTCTGAACCTACTTCTTAATGCAGAAGGAAATTTGGACTCGAGTTGGAGTGGTGAGAGAACATCCTTTGCCTCAACCTTAAGCTGCACTATATTTTGTTCAACAACAGCCTCTAAAATATTCAGTAGGTCTCTCCTTCACTGACATCACAGCATGTATGCAGGCAGAAGTACACCAGCATTGCATTGTTCTGGACTACCTGCTAGCTGAAGATGGGGGTGTCTGTGGCAAATTAAATGATTCTACTTGTTGTCTAAAGATTGGTGATAATGGGGAAGTTATCAAACAAATTGCTGTACATGAAAGATAGCACATGTTCCTGTCCAAACTTGGAAAAGCCCAGACCTTGACCTCTTCTCCTGGCTCCCAGGTGGCCCATGGGTAAAACGTATTTTATTCGATATATTGTGACAGGGCCAAGAGGTGCACTCTGGTATCTCAATATCTTCCACTGGGAACCCGAGGTAAATTGTTAACAAAGATGGCACTAACATTACAGCAATCTGAAAAACATGAGAAAGACTTCTAAAACAGCATCCCTTCCCTGAACAAAAACAAACAAACAAAAAAAACAAAACATACACTTATTCTACTCTGAGTAAAACCAGCAATTACAACAGCACTGGACTTTTTAGCCAGTTCAGTCCAACACTGTACACATACAGAGACTCTTTTCAGTAAAAGAAAGGCTTAAGTTGGTTTCTGTTCATGTGAAATAGCATAGACCCAGAAGGGTACAGCACTCTATACAATACACCTCTGAGTCAAAGAATTCAGTTGAACAGGACTGGTGAAATAAAAGATACACCTTCCACAGAAATAAACTCAGAAGTCCTTTACCCTCTCTGAAAAGACCAAAAATGACAAGTGCACAAAGGCAACTGTGCTTTAACTGAATGTTTTAATAGGGATGGGTGCAATTAATATATTGTAACAGTTAATGATTCTCAAAGAAATCTTATTATTTTAGTGAATAAATTAACAGTTGAACAAAAATCCAAAATCGAGTAAAGACACTGCAGGTCTCCTGGAGACCCCTCCCATTGCTCCAGTTACCATTGTCACTGTTACACAACCAGAAAATGTACTGTTATGACTTTCTTGTTTCTCCAAACATTTCCACTGAAGAATCAGCAATAGTCAGTGACTAATTCCTTCAACAAATTACAGGCCATTATCATGCAGGCAGCCCTTAGGTAAAGGTGTGGCAACAGATTCTTTGCTTTCTGTCAGTGCTCTTGGCTGATGAACAAAAACACTGAACTTGACGCCTTGGTTAGCAGCTGCCCTCACAAAACCACTATTGGCAGTCATGGTGATGGCTTTTAAAGTGTCTCCTGTCCCAAAAATGGTTAGAGAACGGCTGTTGATTTTTGAACTAGCCACTAATCGTAAGGCACGGTCAGATGGCTGATCTGGGACCACAGAAATTCTTTTAACAAGCAATGCAGCTCGCTCTTTCTCCCCAGGTCCTCCCAGCGTCTCCAAGATTGACTGGAAATCTCTGACAGCAGATTCACATGCAAAGAGTTCCTTCCCTTCCATGAACTCCTCCAGCTGAGGCAGGACTCTCTCCCTCCTTTCTTGAGCCGCTTGTTCTGTTAGCACTTTTTCTTTGAAGATGAAGTAGCAGCCACCATAACTCAGAGCAGAGACATAGGTTATTAATGTAGTGATATCCAAGTTCACTCTATTGCAAACGTTTACTTTGATCTGTGTAGGAAAAGCAATGCTGGTCACTAAATTCTCCCGATCTACTCTGGTCACTTGCAATTCAAGGCCTTCTTCATCCGACTCACTGGCACTTAGGTGCTGGTTTTCCACAGACGGTTCTACTAGTGAGTTCACTGCAACGACGTCTCCTCGCACAGATATCCCCATCTCCTTGAGTCTCTCTGCCATAGGACTGGACACGCTGTTGTAGAAGGCAAATATTATGTGGGGATTGCTGTACTCCACTGGCTGCTGACGGCTTGCCTGCAGGAAGTCCTCTGCCTGCTCAATGACACTTTTGTCACCATATTGGCCCCTCCCCAGCCAGATGTTATGCAGGGCTTCAGCCTTCCGACCAATGGCCTTCACCCACGTGTGACCTCCATTTGCCACAACGTCTACTACCAGTGTCTGTTTATTTCCAAACCTGTCCTCATAAGCAAAGACATGGAGGACACTGACTACATCCTCTAGGTTCTCTGCTGACTGGACAACAGCTTGGAGATGGGTGAGGTTTGTACTCTGCAGATGGGATTCTTTAATGACCACCTTCCCTGACTCCACTTTGTGTAAGAAGTTTAACTCAGCCTTCAGTTTGCCACATAGTTTTGCCCCACCTTCTATTCTCCTCTTCTGGCACTTGGAAAGGGCTTCTGCTCTCTTGATCAATTCTTCGGCAACAGCAATTCTTTCACAAAGCAGAGACTGCACAGACATGTTGGAAACATTATTCCTATTAGATGAAAACAAATGATAAGATTGTTAGGACACAGCTAAGAATAAAGACAGTCAGAAGGTCATTGCAACAGTACACATTGTAACTTCAAAGCAGATTTAGTGGAACAGCTACCTGTACAGTAAAGCACAAGCATCAGGAACCTCAGCATAAGCCCCACCAAAGCCTTCACACCTCTGCAAACACAACCTTAAGCCTACGATCTCATGTCTCAGTAAGGAAGAACAACAGTCCTCAAGTCTCCACAGACACCTTGTAAGATTGTGTATCTTTTCCCTCACATCTGAGCCCCACACAGAGCCAATCACTTAGAGAGATCTCAGCTCCCAAAGTTGATTTGCAGATGTTGCCATTCAGAGGAAAATTAGAAATCCTCTTAACGGCATATGCAAATCTTTCCCTTCCCTCAGACCACATTATCGTTATAAAATTAGTCATCTACCATGCTTACAGATACACGTAAATCACTAAGTCTGCTTTGCAGCAGTTGTTTTATATAGTGTATAAAATGCCCATTATATTTTACAATTCTGAGTAGCACACCTCTGTCCTCTCCAACTTACACTACACAATCCCCTGAATGAGCTACTAACACCCCTGTGGATAAATTTCAACATTACACAGCATTGTGACAAACTATAATTTATAATTCCAGGGCCAGGAAGATCTAGAAACCTCTATGTACTCTAGCTTCACCACAAAATCACAGGGGTTGGAAGGGACCTCTAGGGACCATCAAGTCCAACCCCCTGCTAAAGCACATTCACGAGAGATTTATTATGCAGCATCAGATAAACACATTTCTCTGCATCGACACTACTTAGTACATCTCCCTGAGCATAATGATAGGAATTGCTTAACTGAATGATTTGAAAAAAGTAGAATTAAGCATCACATTAAAAAAAAAATGCAATTTTTAAAGACACTCAGTAAATTGCCACTATGGAGAGTGAAATTCATCCATCTGCACTCCCAGCTCTAAGTATAAACAGACGTTCCTGTGATTTTTATCTAAACTGCGCTTTGAAGAAAACTAGGAACTAAAGGTCCTTTCCTCTCAAAATCCCAACCAAGCAGAATCAAGTCTTCACTGCCCAAAGTTAATCTTCCTCCTGTCAGTGCCTGGACAGCATGACTCTGACTCACTTTTGGCCCTGGTGCCACATAAATTAAATATAGCTCACGCCTTCTACAATTTTTGCCTTGATATCTCTTGCCCTCCACAGCCACTCTGTGCAACCAGAGCTCGTGGGCACTAGCAGGCACTGCTTTTTCCTCGGCACCTTCCTGAGGCAGCTCTTGGATATGAGTGCAGAGCATTTCTAATCCCGTGATCCCAAAATTGTACCTTCAGGGTTCCTCGGTCACAGCAAGAGACTCACACTTTGGCAATGACACTTCAAGCACATCTGTGAAGGGTCATCCACCTCCCACCACCTCCAGCCCTCACTTTCCCTTTCACAGCCAGGAGGCACATAACCACGTGTGGTTCTGCAGCGTTGGCAAGCTACTGCATCTGACATCCTCTCCCAATTACTAGGAAGGAATAAAGCTTTAAAGGCCTTCCAACAGCCACAACCATGCGCAGTGCCTCCTGTATGCTCCGCTTCCACAACCAGAGTCCGAGGGTAGGCAGGGTGCTGAGCCAGGCAGTGCCACGTCACATCCCACGGCAGCAGCTTATGCTCTGTGGTTATTACAGTAATGGCAGAACACTGCATACTTTACTTTCAGCAGGAAGACAAAGATTATTCCCGTATGTAAAGGAACGAGTAAAACCTTGCAGTTACTACCTCGGCATCTCTCCCCACAGCAGTTCCAACTTTTACAAGAACACTAAGACTTCAGGATGAAGCCCAGTTTAAGTTCTTACAGGAAAGTAAGCCCACCAACCCAGCCCAGCTTTTCAGCGACACAGCTGGGAGACCCCACTGTTACCCGCAAGGTGCCCGAAGCAGCAGCACTCCTGGAAGCAATGAAAATCACTCCCTCAAAGAAGCTGGCGGGTGCTAACGACGAGCGCAGCGCCGCAGCTCCCGGGCGGCCCACCGCCAGCTGGGGGCGACCCTCAGCGCACTCGCAGGCGGCCTTTAACCCGGCTCCTTTCCCCTCCATCACGTCAGCGCGGCGCCATTTTGAGCGCGGGCAACGCGGGCTCGGCGCGCGTCCCCGGGCAGCCCCAGCAGTGCCCCCGTCTCGCCCTCAGCACGGCCCCCAGGACGCGGTCTCCGCTCCGCTTTACTCCCGGCTGCTGCGAGGGTGCGCCCAACCTCAATCCCGCTCACCACCCTGGCCGAGCCGCTCCGTGCTCTCCTCCCTCCCCGCCGCACCCCGGCGGCAGCGGCCTTCCCCCGGGCGGTGCAGTGGACGGTTCGGCCCAGCGCGCCTCCCCCGGGCCGCCGGGCGGGGACAGCTGCGGCACCCGCCTGGCGCTGCGCTACGGATGACGGGGGCGTGGGGGTGTCCTTCAAAAGCACTAATTTCATCCTAAAAAAAAAAGGCCTTTTTTCAGATCCAGGGATAGCACGTTATAACACAAGAATATTTGGGTTCTTTTCCCAGAGGAAAGCAGATTTCAGCTTCCGCGGAGTGGTTGTGTGCTTGCTTCAGCCTTCTGCTCTCTTGCAAGGCTAGAGCATAGTCACATCTGGGCTTTAATTTTGGAGTGGGAGAAACAGCCACATATGAATAACGTATCAATAACAAAGTCATTTGGTGCTCAATACGAGCGGTGGCGCTCCATGGTCAAACACTTGGTGGCCTTAGCTTGCCCCAGGATGCTGCCTGCCCCAGCAGCAGTCCAGCTACTCAGTTATCTCCCAGTGGCCTCTGACCTCTTCCTGTGCTGCAGCAAGAAGGATGTTCGCCTTCTCCCCAGCTGCTGCTGCTGAATTTCACTGTGGGTTCCCATATCAAGCAGCCCTTTCTAGTGGTTGATTTCACAAGCACTAGGAAGCTGAAAGCATGCTGTAAAGGGCTTACCACACCTTTAACTTCTACCACTTTGTTTAATCTAACAGTCCCACTGACCTGGTGATAGCATTCAAACCACTGGTTCAAACCACCAGTGGTTCAGGCTGTGATTCAACAGTTCCCATACAGTCCTCCTAATGGGGCAGGAAGAACCGGGCATAAAATACACATAACGTACATAACAATTACCAGAAAGTCAACGTTTTCCTTAGCACACAATACTTTCCATACAATGCACGTTTGGTGTTAATGGTTTTGAAAGATCTGGTTATGAAGTTTATCCTGGCTAAAACATTCAGCTAAGAACTAGCAGTGTGTGACTGTCTCTAACTCCCTACCTCTGAGCAAAGGTTATACACGGTACACTGCTCCACCAAGACCCACCTCTCCACGCTGGCTCACGTTCAATGATTTCCTCTTAGAACTCTGAGTTAAGAAGCTCCATCCCTCTCAGAGTTAGGTACTTGGTCATGTCAAAATATGCACGATTATAAATGATCGTTTGCAGTCCATCTTGCTGAAGTCTGGACAGCTGGCTTTGCCAACACTGGAAGAATGACTTTTTTTCCATCTTCTGAGTATATAGGACCCGTCTTTGCAATCACTTGAGGGGGGAGAAGAGGGGGAGAAGCTGTCTGAATGTTCTCTTGCTATGATCATAGTTAATAAAGCCTCTTTTTGACCTGTCTTAACTTGTACTTGCTCTATTGCACATTTGGAGTCCCTATAATTCTCTGACACAGAAGTTACTACATCATTAAACCACAGGAAAAATTAAAGGCATGAGCTTTCACATTTCTTCACACATATAAAACGAGCAATTTTCTACTGGGAGGGAAAGCTGTTCACTTAAATCTATACACAAACAAAAAAAATCCCCACCCACCCAAAAAACATGACTACCTTAAAACATTTTTCATTTGCTGCACTATTACCACCTTAGGAATGAAATACTTTGGTTTCAGCTACATTTCATAGGGCGTTCTTCACTAATCTTTCTAGTAGATGATGCAACTAACCTGCTGTTGTTCATGCTAATCTTTTTAAGAACCTACCTGCTTTTTTTTTAATTTTTTGTCACACAAAACTCCTTTTAAATATTTATATAACATGACAATTAGACTGAATGGAAATATTCAGGTAGAATCCCACTCTTCTGAATGATAATTCTGGACACGTATTAAAAACTAGTAATATAGAGCTTCTGGTTTCAGTTCCTTGTTGCTTAGTTCTCTCTGAGAATTTAAATTGGTTTTCAGAGTATAAATTGGTTTTCAGAGTAAAAGACACTCAAAAAGTGACCTGTAGCAGTCTTAAAAGAACCATTTGAACATAATATTTATTTCTGACATTATGAAATAAAACTTCATTTTGTGGTACGCTTAAGAGATTCTTATTTGCCTAATGATAACATAAAACACTAGAAGACAGACAGAAAAGATTCATTAGTTTATATGTCAGTTTCTTTGGACTTATTATTTTCTTCATTGGTTATGGCTGGCTTACATCTAACCTGTCTGGCTGCTCCCATATAGCTTTATTAACGTACAAGCAGACTGATACAACTATCCTAGTTTCCGTCTCATTATCAGTAACTTTTCAGTGACTCCAGATCACATTTCTGCTTTAAAAGAAGTATATTTTGCCTCTTTCTTTTGTGCAGTTTTTCTACATAACTTTACAGACACTAAACATGTTAAAAACAAAAAAAACCACAATAACTAACTACATACACCCACAGGCAATAATGTTCAAGTATCTAGTTCTGCACCTTTAAAAGCAGCAATACATAAGTTAAGTGATCTTTCATTACTGGTCTGTTACAGTTATCTTGCGTGTTGAAAAGTACTTCATCATAATTCAAAGAGTAAAGTAATCACATTACATCTTCTCATTTTGCTCTCTACATCCTATTCTTATTGATTGCTGGAGGTACTGGTAAATGCATTTATGTTCTGGCTGCAGCGATTGTTTCCATTATTCCTAACAGCATTTCAGGACTGAGGAATTTAAATTTCTAGGATCACAAAAGTCACTGACTAACAGAAAACAGACTCTTAAGACACAAAGACTAAAACAATTCTAGACACTCAGAAGCAGAGCTGTTCAATTAGATCACAGTTCATGCCCCAGATGGAAGACTGTTCTGCATCTCTATGGAAGTACATGCTGTTTTACACCACAGCAACGCATTTTCATAAGTTACTTCACAATTACACAAAACCCCAAAGTGAAAAAATTCTCTTGTACACTCAGAAGTTCTTTAAAATTAGGTCTAACATCTGCTCACCATAGCTCACGTGGAAAAAACTGTACCTCAACAATGAAGATACCAAAATCTCAGCTTCGGATCAACAAACAAGCTATGAATAAAAAGACACACAGACACTTTCCCCCAAAACAGTGGCCTTCAAATTTTATTCTTTTGCCTTTTTATGTGTTCATTATAACTTTACATTTTGTACAGTATTTTGTGTACAAACTTTCCACGTATCAAGGGAAAGAATTAACTGCATTATTAAGATTCCATTTATTACAATATTAGGACTGTTGCATTTCCATCCATAATATTTAAAAAATCTGTCAGACAAACCATGTAGAAATAAGTATGCAAAAACTGCAAAGAAAAACATTTAAGGAGCCCAAAATTAAAAAGACCTTAGTGTGAATTCACACAGTCTTACTTAGTTTCTACTAGGCTATTGCAGCCAAGTAGTCCTTAACCTCAGTTGGAGTTAGCCTCCTAAAACCAGCTTCATTACAGATGCCAACTTCAATGTTGTCTTCTGTCATTTGCCCTTCAAAGCTCTCCTATTAAAGAAAACACAGTTCAGTGAATCATTTCAGTGATAGCTGCAACAGTAAGATGCGTATTCTTTAAATGTTTTGCTAACCTTTAATGTTAAGATAGCTGTATGAATGGCATCTTCAAGCTCCAAATCTTCATTGTATCTGTAAAAAGATCACGTATTTCAGCACAGTACAATGTTTCTGAATCCTAGTAAGTCTAGAACCTCTAAAAACCCAAACACTACGAAAATATCCATATTTTTAATACAAACATTTGTAAGAACTGCTATATTAATATTCAAAATAATTACTGTAGTTAAAAAATTCACTACCACTGCTGATACTGTGTAGAAAAATATTTTTGAGAACATATTAAATATACTGCTTACCGCACTGGATTAATTAAACATACATACAAAAATTAAAGTTTAATAAAGCAAATATAACGTACACATTAAATAAGGTAATTAGAAACATCATATTGTAAGCATTTTATATCTTTGTACTGATAATTCAGAAGTATAATTTTCTTTTTCTGACTTCTTTTTATCTGAAACCTGGAAGAAAGAGTATTTTTGTAGACATATTTGAAATACACTACCTTTTCTCAAGGAATGTTTTCCCATTAACGTAGTTTTTTCCCATCGCTGTTGCTTTCCAAGCGAAATAAGCTCCCTGTAAAAGCAATGCAGAATCACAAAACTGTAGGGGTTGGAACAGACTTCCAGAGATCATGTAATCCAACCCCCTGCCAAAGCAGGCTCCCTAGACCAGGTTGCACAGCTAGGTGTCCAGGTGGCTCTTGAATATCTCCAGAATCAATCTATTGTTTTCTGCAATTCAGTCAAACATTACATATTCAATTATTTGCTAAAAGGTACAGAAGCCGTTACAAAAACACTAAATGTTACGACAATACGTGAGATTACTTTGGGTCACATTCAGACTAATTTGATATGAAAACACTTTGCTGTGAAAACTTACAAAACATCTTTATTGGGCCTTGTTGATAAATTGGGCCTCCTACTACTTTGACAAACGATTTTAGTACTTTGTTGGTAGAGTTTAAATTTGGATTGACTCCTTGAACAGAAACTCTATGCTTGCGCTTGAGAATGAACAGTCAGTTCTTACACAAACCTCAGCTCATACATAAATATTATGAATATGTACGTATTTATATGTACATTTATACGTGTGTTTATATATACACAAATAAATACACATGTATCTACACATTTTGAAAGACCTGTAAATCAGCCATCTGATTTATCTTAGCTATTACTAAGGTTTAGCTTTTGGTCCTGTTCCTTCCTGGCATAGACCATCACACCAATGCTATACCTCAATCAAGATGTCTTACACCAGGCAGCTGCATTCTGCTTTTTACATTCAACCGTCATGTAGCAACTCACGTTTGTGAAGCTTATTGAAGATCATGAGAGTAACCAATTTTTAAATTCATGAGAAGTCTTATAACTCGCACAGGCATCAACAGGTAAATTTTAGTAAAAACACTATTCTAACACAGCAAATAAACTCACGTAAATTAACCATTGCCATTAACTATGAAAGCACTTGCACTGCATTTCACACAGCAGCTGATTTTGGCCTAATTTTGCTACAGCTTAGGGAATAACTATTTGAGCTGCGCAAGTGGTTAAATATTTTTTCTTGGTACCTGCTGCAGAATGCCAGAATGACTCCTGCTGTCACTACCAAGCGGGTGGGAAGAGATGAAAAAGGGTGGTGATGTCCTTCAAAGACTGCTGCAATTCCTCATGCAGTCCATAAATATGGAGGCACAGAATAAGCAAGCAGGTGCCACCCACTTCCCACATTTCCTTTGGCACAGCAGCCAAAACTCCAGGCATGCTCAACAGCACAGATCATTCTGACTTCTGAATTCTGGCTAAGGAATCTTTTCTTCTAGCTTCAGATTCTTCAAATAACAGAAAGTATTTCATAGCGCATACGAAGTTTTAGGTATTTTAAAGTAACAGTAGAACTTACAAATGTAAGATACTTACAGATGGATCTGACTGAAATAAGTAGGGCCGTCCCTCATTCCAGCCACATATTAGCAGTGATACACCAAATGGGCGAACACCTCTACATACAAAAAAAGCAACAAAACCATACAACACAAACAAACAAAAAAAGGCTCAGAGTTGGCATGCAGAATTCATAAATTTATTCACTAAACACCAAAGCTGAATTACTTTGGATGCAGTAAACTTCCCCAAAGGCCTCCCATCAGCACAGAGCTGTTATCATGAATGACTAATCAACTTAATCAAGATATGATAACTATCTCACCCACTGTCAGCTAGCAGTCCTCCCACTCACCCACTTTCCGTGAGCATTTTCCAGTGAAAAAGTATCTGTATTTCTGACATTAAAAATTAATCACCAGGTAGTTGTCATACTTGAATTTTCTAACTACCTTCAAACTTCAGAAAACCACATACCCAGACTGTGTATATTCCTGCATCACAGAAGCAATTCTTTGTACTAGCTGAGCTGTTGGAATGGGCTCGTGATAAACCAAGAAATATTGCTGGGCCAGCTTCCGTGCTCTGTGGACAAGTACTCTAAAAACAGAAATGACATTATTGTATTAGAAATACAACTATTTGCTACAGTTTTAGCTGAAAATTGTTAATAATCACTATGCAAAGGAATTACATTTCTGACATAAAACTGGTGTATGGAAACATAAGATAATACAGAGTTATCAACTCAGTACTCCCTGAAGTACTCGGAAAAATAGAAGCTAAGATTGAATTCATTGCTCTTTATCTCACACTCATTTTTAAGATAGAGTATTATTTACCAAGGTAATTAATATTACGACAATGTTATAGAGAAAGAAGATCTCATATACAGTGTAACAGAATATTATGCTAAACATACAGAAAAATGTATCTAAATGATGAACAAACAATTGTTTTTTAATACCTGTAATCTGGACCCATACCACTATACACTAAACCTATATGTTTGGTAATTGGTTCTACTTTATGGACGCTCCTTTCATCATAAAGAATGGATTTCTGCTTCTTTTCCGTTGCTAACACCACTCCATTTGCAGCTAGAAAAGAAAAAAGATTTATTATATATTAAACTACACTTACAGAAAGCAGTAGATGTACAGAACAAATTTGAAGGAACAAACAATTTTGCTGCTCCATTTTTAAAAATCTCTTCAAGTTTACAATCACGTTAAAGAGATACTTGATGAATCCACCCAACATATTGTTCCCCATTTTAAATAACCACACAGCTCTTATAATCCCATTTTAGATATTCTCAAGTATATATTAATAACTGAGCAGTTGAAATAAATATTTGTATACATGGAAAGATATCTACACTTATTTTCTTAAGTAACAATAACACTCCAACCAAAAGGTGTTTTTTTTTTACTTGTGTCTCCAAAATTACCCTAGCAACTTTCTTCTCCTCAAAAGGAGCTCTATGTTCCCCTCCTTCTTTATGATACTCAAGTCTTTCACTTGTGTAGTTATGATCTGAACAAACCTTTAATCCCAACTGATGGAGCTCCTGCAGCCACAGCAGCCAAAGCATACTCAATCTGAACAAGTTTCCCAGAAGGACTGAAAAGGAAAAGGCAGAAGTAAGCCTGACACAATTCTGATATGCTCAAATACGCATCAATCTGATATTAACTTCCTTTTTAATCTCTTTACAACTAGCATCTGCATCCTCTAATCATAATTAAAAAAGAATCTGAAGATTTTAAAAGAACCAGGGTGATATAGCCCAGAACTTATTGCTGTGTGATGCTGCTGTGATACCTGTCCGTAACATCATTGAAAACTAATGCTTCTTGGATAGGATTAGATCTGATTGCAGTGCAGTTCTCCAGCTTTGTATCATTTAAACCAAGTTCCCTACTCAGCAAGGGAATCTTTAGAGCATGTCATGGATTTCTACAGAAGTAGCATTTATATGTGTTTTGCAAAAGTTTTTTAAACAGTGAAGCTCACTGTTGAAAGACTGAAGTAAACCACTGCTATTCTTTTTCACCAATAAGTCCAACAACACAGGATGCAAATATCCCATTTCACCTCCAAGTATTCCTGCATCTTGCTTTAATGATCATCAACAAAAACAAGCAAATCTATAGTTTCATGCATGAGAATCAAAATATCCAGAACAACAGTAAAATAATGTAAAAGCTAGCACAAACTAAAATAAATGATTCTCAGAACGCAGGACAAGTGAATATGGGAAAGCATAAGGTGTTGTTATCTTTCTTACATGAATACAAATCCCAAAAGTTTCATAGTATTAATGCTTCGCAAAGTACACAAAAATTGTAATTCCATTAGGAAAGAGCTAATGAAGAATTCACTCCTTTGAGCAAAGTGGGCATATTCAGCCGAATTCAACCATTAAGAAGATTTCTCTCATATTGCCTCATTTGCTTAATTGCAGCATCACTTCAGAGAACTACTCTGCAATTTCTCAATTACACAGCACTACCCTGAGATTAAGTAGCCACTCTACCAAAGCCAGCAGACTCTTACTTTCAGTTTCTCTTTTGTCAGCTTCAGAATATAATCCTTGAGAATTTAGTACCTTCATTAATATATAACTAAATAAACCCTGAAAATATTTTCCTTTTCTCTGAATTCATCTGTAGCTGACGTATTAGGATTAACATTTTAACAGCTACCGCTCCAACAGCAAATTCAGTGTACGCAACCATCCTACACCCAGGCTGTGCGTGACAGAAAACAACCGGAAAGCACGGCACAAAGAGAAATAAAGCCGTGCAAGTTTATCGGGAGCTCAACGGATGGCTTATTGTCATCCGCACACCAGCAACCCGCCCTGCAGCAAACCCTCAACGTCCCCGTGCCCCTCAGGCAGGTCGTGAGCCCCCAGACATCGGCACGGGGGCACGGCTCGACCCTGCTGGAAGAGGCAGGGAGGACCCCGTGCTCCTTCAGACCGTTTGAAGGCAGCCCCGGCCCTCCCTCACGCCCGTCCCTTGTGCCCGGGCCCAGCAGTAGCATTAGCGCTCTCAGGCCCGGCTCCCGGGGCGCAATGACTCTGCAAAGTCCCCTCCTCGTGCTTCCCCCGCGCCAGACGGCCACTTCTAGCAAACTGTGCACCGTTTTCCTCCTCGGCCGTAAGCCTGCCCGCTGAGGACCCGGACCCGCGGCTCGCTCCCTCCCGCCAGGCACCTGAAGGTGGTGAGAGAGAAGCTGTAACCGCGCTCCGCCATTTTGGAACCAGCCGCGGAGCTCTCCTCGCCAGCTGTCTCTGCGCAGGCGCGATCTGCCCGATCGCACCGCCCTCCTCCTGCGCGAGCACGTTGATTGGCCACGAGGGGAGAGCGCCGAGCCCGCGAGGGACGCGATTGGCCAGGAGATCCGCCGTGAGGCATGGCGGGAGTTGGAGGCTGTCCCTCCCGCTGACGCCCGAGCGTGCCGGTAGCCGCAAGGGGTGCTGGGAGCCGAAGTCCTGCGCTCCCATCTACGGAAGGTTGCGGGCAGCTGCTGTTCTTGTCGGCATGGCGATCGTGGTGTTGCACTTGGCGCCGTCGATCCGCGTTCTTCTCCAGCGCTGCTGGCAGCGGCTGGAGCGCGGCGGCTTGCCGGCCGTCTGCGGGCTACAGAGCCCGCTGTGGGGTAGGCCGAGACGGGCGGGGGCGGCGGCGGGGCCCACGCTTGCCCTCAGGCGGTCGAGGGAGGACGGCGGTAACGAGTTCTGTTCCCCTTCAGGGCTGGTGCCGGCCCTCCAGGCCCCCGCTTGTCTGCCGGAGCCGGCAGCGGGCACCGCGGGGAGCGGCGAGGGGCCGGGCCTCCTCGGTAGCGTCGTGTGGATGGCGGCACCGAAGAAAAGGCGCAGCATCGAGGTGAACCGCTGCAGACGGAGGAATCCCAGCAGGCTTATACCGGTCAAGGTGATTGAGATACATAAGCTTGCCCTGGAGAACGGTTACAAACTGCCTTGCAAAAGCGTTCTGGAGTTTGTTTATGAACAAGTTTAAAAGGCATCGCAGTCTTCCAAATGCGTTGTAATGTACAGCCATCATGCGTGTGGGCAGACTGTGGCTAATTAAAAGGTGACAGTTTGCGTGGAAGTCTACAGAATGTGGATTCTAGCTGCACACCTAGTATAAGTGGGAAAGATTTCTGCTTTCTAGGGGCTTATTTTAGCAATCAGCGATTGATATAGAAATACATTAACAAAGACAGGCATTAGTAGAAGAACAAGTTCTGAAAAGTCAAATGAATTTCCCTGGTATTTCATTTACTGTTTCTTAGTAGTTTGCAGCTGCTCCCTGTTTTTTATTTATTGATTGACTGATTGCTCAAATTACAGAATTTCCCATTTTCCACTGTCTTTTTTTTATTTTATTTTTTTTTCCAGAGGAACATAGATGTTTGCCCTGAGTGTGGAAACTTGAAACTGAAGCACGTCCTTTGTGGTCATTGTTACGCTAAAGTCAAAGCAGAGACTCAACAGATACGAAAGGAAATGGGTAAAAAGGAAGGAGGGCCATTTAATGCTCCTACTGTAGAGACTGCAGTCCTTTATGATGGAGAAAAGCCCACAGAAAAAGATGAAGGCAAGCGGATCATTGAGAGAGCCAGGAAGCGACCTTCGTGGTTTTTTCAAAATTAACGGCAAGACAGAGCATGCTTTTCAAGAATGTTTTCCTGGTTTTGTTCAATCAGTGCTGATTCTGAAGATGTGTGAACTTTGGGAAGCTCAAATCACATTTCATGTTGTGTATTGCTTCTGCAGCATGCAGTGGGCAATGCTTCTCAGTGATGTACCTATCATAGCTGTCAGCAATTAAAGAGAAGTTCGACAATCTTGTTGGACATCTACATGCAGTAAAGTAACTACTTCGTATGTTAATGTTGTATGCTGTTTTTGTAAATAACTTTTTTTATAGTTACTATTAACAAAGGAAAAACAATGACATATAAAATAAAGATTCCTAAAGAAATCTGCTTTCCATTTTTGGCTGCTGTTCTTATAGAAAAGAAAAGTTGAAAATTAATATTTATTAGAAACAAATAATATTATTGAGGAAGGATGTGGTTATGTGGTAATTTCCATTAATAGAATCTGCATAGATATCTCCACAGTACTGCTGTTGGAAATCTTCAGAGATATTCCTGTTTTTGGGTGAAACAGCAGCTGCCAAGTGATGTTTGCTCTTTTTCAGCAGTAAATGGTAGGTTATTTCTCACTTGTCAGTGTGCAAAATAATCCCCCCATGAGTCTGCTGTGATTACTTCAGTGGAGTAATGAACTGAGATGCAGTGATTGGAAATCTGTAAGTTGTTTAAGTATCAAAGCTGATTATTTGCAGCCATTCCTATTTTGTAGTCTGGATGGTTAGTTTGTGCTTAGAAAACTGCAAAGAGCAGCATACCTTCCTGGCTAGTGGCCTCTGCAGAGTGAGGGTGGCTTTTTGGTGCTGCAGTTACAGGAGCTAAGCTCTGTTTTTTCACTTTGGTTTTAGCCACCCAGTAGTACCGCTAGCATTAAAGATTAAAACTAGTTTCACTTAACTGCCTGAGCCTATGCTGTCCTGGTTTGAGAAGCTGTAGTGGTAAAGAACTGTTCAGAGGCTTTCTACATTTACTTTGTTGTTGACTGCCTTTCTGTGGCTCTGCTTGTGTTAGAATCCAAAAGTTGGCAACATTGGTGGTAGTAGTGTCACTGAAGTGGAGGAGGCAGGACCACACTTCCCAGAATAGCTTCCACCTGAATATGGCTGACCAATTTAAAATTATGCCTTGACTAGTGTAACGGTTGTAAAGACAAAGAGACCAGTGTGAACAAGGAGGTGTTAGAAAAAGAAGGAAAATCAATGCTCATCTGTCTCCGAAGATCTAGGCTCACAGGGAAGGAACTCCAAAAAGAGGAGTTCTCCAACAAGAGGTCCTTCCTCAGTGGCAGTCAGCCCTTAAATGAGGTCTGAGTCCCATTGCACAGGTGAATCGCCTTTGCCTGTGCTCCCAGGGCTGACCAGATCTTTCCTTCAGGAGCTCAATCAGTGGTTCAGGCCATGACTCAGCACATACTAGTTGTATGGGAACTGCTATGATGCTTCAAGTCTGCTTTTCTCGCTCTGTTTTCTGTATCCTGCTACATAACTGGATGGAAAGTAAGAACAGATGTTAGCAGTGATGTTAAATGTCCTCTGTAGTCCATGGAAGTAATGAGTAAGATAAGTGTGTTTATTGAGGCAATTCAGTTGACAGCATCCAAGTAAACAACGTGTCCTTTTACATTTGTCCAAAGAGGATTTGTCTTGGTCCTCTCTGTTCTTTACTTCTGGATGGATGCTTGCTGAACAAATGGAGACAAAACAGGGGATGTGAACACAATGATGTGTTTCAGCAGTGGCAACCACAGACAGAAGTTCACCTCTGCTGGTGCAGTTCTTTATAAACGTGTCATGGAGACTCTTGTCCATCACTAGCGAAAATGCATAGATAATGTTGATAACAATGCTGAAAAATAGTGTTTTGTAGCTGAGAATTTGCTCTATTAAACAGTGTTATGATGCTCTTTGCATCTGTTGAAACTTCCAAAGAAATAAATAGGAGGCATTACTTTTGGTGCACAGTCAACTCCACTCAGTGTGGCCCAGGCAAACCAAAAGTTTGAAGACCCATGGTTTAAAAAGGAAGAGGGTATATTTACATGGGTTAGATGTAAGGAAGAAATCCTTCGCTATGAGGGTGGTGAGGCAGTGGAAGAGGTTGCCCAGAAAAGCTGTGGATGCCCCGTCAGTGGAAATGCACCCACTGTGGGTGGGGCTTTGGAGCAACCTCATCTGGAGAAATGTGCTCCTGCCCGTGGTGGGGAAGGGAAGTGTGAAGGGAATTTGAATGTGATTTTAATTTTGGTTGGTTCTATGCGGAGCCAAGTGTTGGACTTAGTGATCCTTATGGGTCCCTTTAAATCAGGATATTCTATGGGCAGGGCATCTTGGCCTGCATCAGAAATAGTGTGGCCAGCATGATCATGGAAGCGATTGTCTCTTTGTACATAGCACTGATGAGACTGCACCTCAAGCATTATGTCCAGTTTGGGGCTCCCTGTTGCAAGAAGGATCTTTAGTTGCTTGAGCACATGCAAAAAAGAGCAGTGAAGCTGATAAAGGAACTAGGAAACAAGTGTTATGAGGGGGAAATGGAGGAAATGAGGTTGGGAAGAGGAGCATGAGAATCCTTACTCTCTCAGTGTACCTAAAAGGAGGTTGCAGCAAGGGGGCTGCTGGTCTCTTTTTTGAGGTGACAAGTGATAAGATGTGAGTGAGTCTCAGACTGTGCAAGAGGAGGTTTAATTGGACATTGGGAAGAATTTCTTCATTGGTATGGTGGTTACGCATTGGGATGAGCTGCCCAGGGCAGTGGTGGAGTCCTCATCACTGGAGGTATTCAAGAGATGTGTGGATGTGGCACTAAGGGACATGGTTTGTGATGAGACTCGGCAGATCAGGTTGATGGTTGGACTTGGTGATCTAGAAGGACTTCCCCAAGCTATGTGATTCTATGATTCTAGGTTCACTCTTCTAGCTGCACTTTTGCAATGTTAATATGTTCAGTAGGTATTCATATTTGATATGATCTGATATCATTCTGTTCAATGATTTGGAATCAGTAGGAAACCTGTGCAGCTCATGCCATTTCCAGCAGTCTTTTGAATATCTTTTAATGAGGGCTACACGAAAAGTAAAGCCTCCTATTTTATTACGTTAGCTCATGATGTGAGAGGTGGTGGTACAGCAACTGAGTGTGAATGTTCCCACCAACTTTCCATTCCATTTTTCTACCATGTGACATATGGCAGCAGAGGGGAAGTCTGACAGAATGACATCTGTCAAGGAAGTGTTAATGAAGCAAAGAGGTACAACCATATCCATCCAGGCAGAAAAAATCGCATCCATTGACATTCATCAGTGCTCGCTAAAGATGGAGACCAAACAGTGGATGTTAGCACAATCAAATACAGAATGCATGGTCAACATTTTTCCAGCAACAATGCTTTCTTAGTAAAACTGGGTCATGTCCACTGGTGCAGATTTTCATGAGGGTGGCATGCAGTCTCCTGTTCATTGCTGGGGAAAAAAAAAAGCATAACTGATGGTGGGGACTATGCTGAAAAATAATGTTTTGTAGCTGATAATTTGTTCTATGAAATAGTGTTATTGTGGCCTTTGCACCTGTGCAGTTTCCACTGAAATAAATAGGAGGCATTACTTTTGGAGCAACGGATACATTATGAAGCTGACAGTAATTGATAAAAGACTTTTTGTTGTTGTTGTCTGAAAATTTCATGATTAGATACATGTTACATGTACGTATGTGGTGTTGTTTTTTTCCCTCTAAGCAGTGTATCTATAAAGATACTATTTCAAATGCTGGAAGGAACGAGGAAGATCATGTACTGTCCAAAAATACAAGGATGTAAGTTGTTAAACAGTTTCGCATTGTACATGTATAACAGTGATCTCTGGTAGTGAAGAACTGTTTGATAAACCAAGTTGCTCTTTAATTTCCCCTTTATCACTGAAATTTTAATAAAAGTTAAGTTCTGTAGAAGACGCTGTACTAGCAAGAGGAGGTGTGTACCCAATCTACTTTAGAACACTAGGTGGCAGAGGAGCGTAGCTTTCTGGAAGGTGGAAAAGAAGTGGCTGGTGTGACATGATACAGTCAAAGACAAATGTTAAGAAATTTGCGTCTGTATGAGTAAATGATTTGCAAATAGACTAAATTTGCCAAGGAAAAATTATAATGTGATAGTTTTCATGGGAGAAGGGCTAATCTATTGTAATTCATTGTTCTGACTGAATTAAATGAGATCTATACTGAAAATCAATGTACTAGATTTTATGTATATCCCTGTACTTCTGCTCTTTGCTGGCTGATTTATTTAAAATTGTGATTTTACTTATCAGTTGCTCTAATAAGATGGTGGGGAATTGCAGATGGGATTTTGTGTTCCTTCTTACTTTTTGTATATTCAGTTATATGACTTTTTATTTATGCAGCTAGAAAGTCACACAAGTAATCGGTCTGATGGCATTCCAATCAATTTCAAGGTATAACAGCTTTGAATTTGTAAAGTTATAAGAATCAACTTGTAAACAGCAGACACAAAATGGAAAGAGAGGTAAAGCTTTCCCATCTTTTCATAAATAAAGGCATTCTCTTGCTCAGTCAATGCCTTGACTCTGTTCCAAATCATAACTCGGAGGGATTATAACAGCTTGCAGCATCATAGCTGGTGAAAATATATGGCTAGTGGTGGTGAGTATGTTGAAAAAGAGTACTTTATACCTGGGAACAGTGTCATTGTGCTCTTTGTATCTATTGAAGTTTCCACAGACATAAATAGGAGGCATTACTTTTGAAGCAATCTAAGTACATAAGCATTTGTCTTTTTCTGTTTGGTTCTTGAAAGGGACTACAAAAAGTGGTTCTGAAAATGATTATTCTTTAGCTTTTCATTACACAAGAATATAGAAACGTTCTGTTTATTTGTCCTCAATGCAGGAAACAACTTATGCATCTGTAGAGGAATAGTATGCATTAAAAATGGTGAGTATGTCATGTTGTAGGAAGAACAATCCATCCCTACTTGTGGAGCAGATATAGATTTACATCTATTCCCAATCTATGCTAATGTTACTTCTATTCCCAGTCCCATCACACAGATCCATCTGCTTGTATAGCAATTTGGCATATGGCTCTGTTTTGTTATAGTATAGGTCTAGAGTGTATTATGTGAAATATTTCCAATAGAACCTAAGGATTTTGTGTTGGCTGTTGGAGAGATTAATGTTTCATTTTATAATCTGAGATTAACTATTAAATACAAAGAATAGTGGTGTTAAAGATTAGATGTGTAACTTAAGGCTCCAAATGGGCAGACCAGTCCTGTAGGAAAAGTTCATTCTAAATATACTGAGATTTGAAGTTCCCACTAATTCATCTTTATGGTCCACACCATACCATGATGTTAATGATGCCATTGATTTCAACAGAATTTCTTCTAAGGGAAATCATAATTCCAAGTAACTGGGAGAGATAGGGTCTATAGCACCCACATGTTGTTTTATGAAGTAATTTACTGAGATCATGAAAGCATTTTTAATTGAAATCAAAGTAGAAAAAACTAAGCCTTTCCATTACCAACACCCATCTTGATGCACTACTTGAGCCCATGAGTCCACCTATGCCATAGTTCTTTGGATAATATTATTCATGAATTATGAATGTAATCCTTTAGGAGTTCAGGAGAATTGTCATAGATTCACAAGGTTGGAAAGGACCTACTGGATCATCTTGTCCAACCATCCACCCATTACCATTATTACCACAAGGTACTAAACCATATCTCGTAGCTCCTTATCCAAACGCCTCTTGAACACTGCCAGGGATGGTGACTCCACCACCTCCCTGGGCAGGCCATTCCAGTGCCTGGCCACTCTCTGAGAGAAAAAGTTTTTCCTTATGTCCAGTCTAAACCTACTCCGTTACAACTTGTGGACATTTCCTCGAGCTCTGTTTGTTGCCTGGGAGAAGAGGCCAAACCACTCTTCATCATAACCTCCCTGTAGGAAGTGGTACAGTACAGTGAGGTCTCCCCTGAGCCTCCTCGTCCCAGACTAAACAACCCCATCTCCCTCAGCAGCTCCTCTTAAGACTTGTGCTTCAGACCCCTCAACAGTTTCATTGTCCTTCTCTGCACGTGTTCCAGGGCCTCAATGTCTTTCTTGTAGTGGGGGACCCAAAACTGAATGCAATACTCGAGGTGTGGCCTTACCAGTGCTGAGAACAGTGGGATGATTACCTCCCTGCTCCTGCTGGCCATACCATTTCTGATGCAGGCCAGGATGCCATTGGCCTGACACATTTGAATTTCTTTGGCCCCAAATCCCTCATTCTCAGATGTTTATGTCCAGCTCATGATAAGTTACCACAAAGATTGTATGAAAAGAAGAATGGAAGAAGGAATATGAGGGACTACATTCAGAGTTAAGACCAAAAACGTTCAGTCACTGGTGAGTGTGTAGAAGTAAGAAGGATTCTCTTGATGCGTGTGTAATAGGAAGAGCGTAAGAGGAGTTGCGATAGGAGTCATGCCTCTGTGATGCAGCTGAGTGACTACCTGCAAAGTACTCATGCATGTGACACTGTGGAAGTAGATGGTAGTGCTGTTAAAATGAATGGAATAGTAAATAGCATTCCTTCATCATGCATCACCTTCATGTTAGCATTTGATGTCAGCAGCTAAATTGCGTTATTCCCATTGATAGGTTGCAAGTTGAGGTGCAGAAAGAGCAGGTAAAAATTGTCCCCTCAGTCAAAGGCAGAGGAAGGAACTGAAGCTGCTTGCAAATCCTTGGCGTCTTTTATGCTCTACTGTGTCATAGGTTAACTTTAGGTAGGTTAACATAGGTTAATAACTATCACCTGCAGTGGTGATTATTATAGACAAGTTTGCATTTTGATAATGTAAACTGCTGGAAAGGTGCTCTGTATCTAAACCTTTCTTAGGACATAAACCTGTAAGTGACTCTATCCAGAGCTTTTCAGATATGCTGAAAACTGGGTTTATTTCCAAGTGTTTCTTCCAATTTTCTCCTTTCATTTGAGAAACTGATTGAAAACAGCACAGTTTTTGCAGGAAGCATACTAGGACCAATCATTTCTGTAGTAGAGTGTCTTACCCTACAAGAGGACCCACACCTTTCAGTGGGATTATGCATGAGAGTATGACTCAGCAGAACAGCAACAGCAGAATCTGTCACCAAGAATTCAATGTATGATATCTAAAAGTGTACTCCTAGAAGTAAAAGGTTTATCTTCCACAGGTTTGATTCCCTTGGTCTGGGAATAAGATGCCTCATTTAGAAAAGATATTCTATCAAATGTAAAAAAAAAAATAGAAACAGCAGAAGGTTTTTTTGTTTGTTTGTTTGTTTTTGTTAAATTTATTTTATTTATTTATTTTTTGTGGATAGGGTGTAGGCAGGAACTTGAAAGTTTTTTAACCAGCAAAAACAGCGTAGCAAAGTGCACATAGTTGGTCTAGATCACTTCCCAAAGACTCAAAGATAACATTTTCCCTCTGAAGGAAGAGAATTTGCAATAATTTCCACATATTTCTTTGTGATTTAAAGAGATGTACATTGCTTTCAGACCACCAGAGTGTATCTGCCTCATCTTGCTGATATGGCAGATGCTGAGATCCCTGAATCTGTTGCTTAGCTTATATCATTCAACAGGCAATCAATTGAGAATATGTACTCTTGATCAAGAGTAATTTAATTCTTTCCAGTTTATTGATGTTGTAATGAGTCTGGTTGTAATGACCCTGATCTTAATGGCTGTATCTTCCCAAGAGCATAGACATTAGCTTTGTTAATAAGATTTTAAGGAATTTTATCTGTATCAGGAGCATAGCACCTCATGAAGGAGGCAAAAAGAAGGACTCCATATCCATCTCTGCCAGTTCTTACAAATTGACATGGATATGGATATGAAGGAAAAACTGAGGCCCTAAGCAGCATTCTTTTTTTTTTCCAAAGATAAACTTGAATTGGAAAAGTGATGAAAAGTGATGAATATGTTTTGTTTGCTGTTCATGAAAGGTCCAGCCTGTGGAGTTGAAATATAAAAAGACAAAAGCTTCTTGCTGAATTCAGAGATGCAGAGAGCATTGTCAGGCATTTGTGCATGCTACAGAATTACACTTACACATGTGCACCTGGTGTTAATCATGACCACTAGTGGTTCTCTTTAATAGTGCAAAGTGCAAGCAGTAGAAAAAGCTGCAATGTACTGTATGTGATATAAGGTTCCTACATCTAAAGTAAAATCCATAGTTTCAAGTCATAGAAACTGCATCTGGAAAGATCAAGGAGCAGATCCTCCTGGTTACCATGTTAAGGCACTTACAAGATAAAGAGGTGGTCCAAGACAGCCAGTGTGGCTTCACCAAGGGCAGATCTTGCCTGACCAATCTGGTGGCCTTCTATGATGGAGTGACAGTTTTGGTGGACAGATATCATCTATCTGGACTTCTGCAAAGCATTTATCATGGTCCCTCATTACATCCTTCTCTCTAAATTAGAGAGGTATGGATTTGAAAAATGTACAGTTTGATGGATTAGGAACTGGTTGGCTGGTTGTGATCAATGGTTCTGTGTCTGGGTGGAGGCCGGTCATGAATGGTTGGTCTTGGGACCGGTGCTCATCACATCTTTATCAGAGACATAGATGATGGAATCAAGTGCACCCTCAGCAAGTTTGCAGCCAACACCAAGCTGAGTGGTGCAGTCAATACACTGGAGGGAAGGGAAGCCATCCAGGGGTACCTGGACAGGCTGGAGAAGTGGGCCCATGAAAACCTAATGAGGTTCGACAAGACCACATGAAAGGTGTTGCACTTGGGCTAGGGCAATCACAGGTACTTATACAGACTGGGGAAGAACTCCTGGAGAGCAGGCCTGCAAAGAAGGACTTGGTGGTTCTCGTGGATGAGAATCTGGACATGAACCAGTAGTGTGTTCTTTCAGCCTGGAAGGCCAGCTATATCCTGGGCTGCAAGGGAGAGGGAGGTTATAATCCCCTTCTACTCTGCTCTTGTGAGGCCCCAGCTGGAGTGCTGCATCCAGGCCTGGGGCACCCAGCACAAGAAAGATGCAGAGCTCTTGGAATAGGTTCAGAGGAGGGCCACAAAGATTATCAGAGGGCTGGAGTACCTCTCCTATGAAGAAAGGTTAAGGGAACTGGGCTTGTTTAGTTTGGAGAAGAGAAGGCTCCGGGGAGACCTCATTCCAGAATTTGAAAGGAGCATGTAAACAGGAGGGGGAAAGACTGTTTACATGGGCTGATACTGATAGGAAATGGGGGAATGGTTTTAAATTAAGACAGGGGAGATTTAGGTTAGGTATTAGGAGAAAGATTTTCACTCAGGTGGTGGTGACGCACTGGAACATGTTGCCCAGAGTGGTTGTGGATGCCCCATCCCTGGTGGCATTCAAGTCCAGGCTGGATGTGTCTCTGGGCAGCCTGGTTTAGTGGTTGGTGACCCTGCCCATGGTAGTGGGGATTGAAACTAGGTGATCTTTGAGGTCCTTTTCAACCCAGGCCATTCTGTGATTCTGTGAAACTAACATTTCCCTACTGAGTATCTTCCCTTAAGAGGTTATGATAAACCACGGTCCTTAGGGAGCATGTTGTCAATAACTGAAGAAACTTGCCTCTATTTATTTGCACCTCTTTTTCACCTACAGAATGGGGAAAATATCGGTTTCAAGGCACCCACCCCCACACCCACACAAGGAGCTTTGTCAGGAACCTTTTTTCTAAGCCATCTATATTCTCAAGATAACAAGAATAAAGATACGGACATCACAAACAGAAAAGACAAGTGCACACAGAAGTTTGCCTTATAGGGTAACTGGGTATTTCTTGTGAAGCCTGTTTTTGGTATTTGATACTGGTTCCCACTTCACTTTATGAAAAAGTCTAGAGGAATCCCGTCTAGAAATAAATATGCTTAGCCTACTGCTGAGGTATGCCATCATAAAAAACATCTCCCCACTCTCTGGGCTGCACAACTCATAAACACTAGGAGCAGCTCTACACTCAGAGCCTCAGAGGAATAGTCCTGAAAAATAGTGGATCCCCCTGACTGCTGTGAAACAAGCAAGCACAAATCCTCATGTGCACGGCACAAACCACATCTTGGTTTGACTGTAAGCAATTGGTGGCAACAGATTTGTGCCTGTGTGGCCTGTGCATTTTCATGATTGTGCCACTCGTGGTAGCTCCTGAATGTTAAGAGAACCTAACCCTACCCTAACCCTTACTTAACCCCTAGCCCTAACCTTAACCCTAACCCTTAACCCCTGCAGTCAGAGGATGTTTGTTCAATCTAACCTGGGGACCTGAAGAGGTAGAAAGCACAGAAACAACTCCTTGCTAAGAGCAATTGTAAATCGCAGCATCTCTTTTCCTCTTATAAACCATCACCATCCATGGTTGGTTTGAATTACACCAGGCATAAAAGATTCATGGATCTGTGCCAAGATATGAAAGATGAAATGCAGCAAGAAGCAATTCTCCCTCATACACTTCGGTGACCTTACAGGAGTGGATATGGAACTGATATTTTTACATTTAAACTATCTGAAGCATACTGTACTTCTTGCGTCAATGAAACATGACAGGAGTGTGGGGGAAATGTTTGATAGGCCAGTTTTGTTCCTGCTGCAGGAACTACCACCTACTGTTTTCTGCTTTCCTAGATTCCATTCATGAGGCAATTCCTTCTGCAGTGCTGGAATGTCTAGAAATTTGTATAATAATTTGGTCATGTTAACTTCCCTGTGTTCCTTACCCTGCTGCCAAAATATGCAGATCTTTGGCGTTCCTTGTGGCTTCCAAATCTGATCTCTTTTCTCCATTTGGAATTTTACAGAACTACAAACTGTTGGACACTTCTCTTAAAAATAACTTTTTAATTTTATGAAGACCAATTTTCTTGACACCCTCCTTCAATTTTCTGTGTATGGCCTTGAGGCTAATTTCACCTTTGGTAAGGTCATGGATATAAGCAACTTACAGCAGGGTAAACTTGATTCCATGTTTCCAGCTGTCCTACAGCTGGTTGAAATACCAAGGTTAATTGTCCTTCCAGATTTAGCAATAAAAATATTCATGCAGGGCAGAGGTTAAACTGTATTCTCATATTTCTTCCATTTTAGGTTTGTAATCCTGGACTGGTACAATTTCTGATCTCATCCTGTCTTCTTCCAGTAAAGCAGCAAACTCAGCCAAAGCTCGAGAACTGGTGAACAGCTTGGTGCAAATTGCTTTTAGCATTCAGACCTCAGGATAGTCAGTAGAAGTGGAGGACTCTCTGTACCTTTTCAACAGAGTTGCACTGACTTAATGTGTATGAAGAGTTCTTCTATCTGCAGTTGTCTCTGAAAATAGTATCTGCCACACTCTTACTCAGTTCCCCCACCAGGAATCTTTATAGACAAAAAGCATTTTGATTTTTTCCAGAGCACTGACATTGTGGAAGTCATTTAAGCGGAGATCTTTGTGAAGTGCTTTTGAGAAGCCTTTTGATTTTTTCTTTCCTGTTTGTATTTTCCTTTAGAGAAAAGGACATTGTACTTTTGTGAAATTCATCTCCTACAAAAGAATGCTCTGTGGCTACGCAGTTCCAGTGGGAAAAATATTCAACACTACCAGCAATGATGTGCTCATGCTAAGGTGAATCCTCCATTTACTTGTCAAAGGATACGTATATCAGCATTTTGCTGTTTCTGATCAGCTGGAAAAGACAGTAGCAGCATATAAATGTAGAGGTCTGACACATCACTCGTTATGGTGACACTAATGTGGTTTTATATCTTATTTTAGCTACAGAGGAAGTCCCGAGACCATAGGGGATTATCAGAAAAGCAGCAGTATGAAAATGTGTACAGAGGGGGAGGGGAAATTAACAGCTGGAGAGTGCTCAGCACTGGTACTCTACAAGGAAAACAGATCTCATCATAAGTGCAGAGATCTTTTGAGCACAATGATCTCACAGGGCTGTGCAAGAGAATTCAGACTGTTAGTTCCAGACCACCACCACCTATGATGGACTTTTGTCCCATCCTAATTTGCTTGCTTTGTCATGTACCTGGCTGCAATACTTTTGCAATTAATTTGTGCACTGATTTTCTCCAAGACAGCAGAAAGCCATATTTTGTAATGAATTAGTTTAATATTGTATCAGTAGATGAGATGTTCTTTAATTAGCACACTCCATTTCTTAAGGGGTAAGTCTTTTTTCTATTATATACTCACACATATTCCATACATTCTTCTAAGTAGGGAAAATAGTCTTAAAATATTAAGAACTTCTATGGGCTGAACAACTCTCAAGCAGATAAATTAATTACTTAATTGCCGTGCTCAGAAATTCTTTGCAAGTGGGTGACCTTGTCACAAATCAATAAGCAGAAATGTGGATAAATATGGGAAGCATATCAATGAAGCTGTCAGCTTTGTTTTGCAATTCTCACATCTCTGGTCCATTTGTGAGCTGTTCCTTCTTCCCGTATTTCTTCTGGGGAGCTTTTTCTTCTTTAGAAGTTGTGTAAAACTCTTTCCCTTACTCCTACTGAAGATACCTTGCTCTCTTTCCTAGCTCCCAAAAACATAATTTCCTTTGTTCTTCTGAGGTCTTGCCTTGAAATGTGTTTTTAACCTGACATTTCCATCCAGCATATAAAAAGTCAGTAGGCCACTGTAGTGTAAAAGCGCCAACACTTCTGTGTGAAGTTCACTGATCCCAAAGAAGGTACACGGAAGCAAGTTAATATTCATTAGTTCAATAGAGATGTACTCATGCTACCAGGAGTGGCTGGACATGCTGAGTCCTCATTAACAGTGGTAGCTGGCTGGCAAGATATCTGCACCATCCCTTAGTACCATGGCTATTTATATAGCTAGATATAAAACAGCAGGAGACAATAAAGCATCAGAATAAACAAGGTCATCCGCAGAAAGCAAGTAGGCTTAGTTACATCTGCAGAGCAGATTCTCAGAAACAAGTTTCTTCTAGTTGCATACAGAATCTTGAGGCAGTTTTGTGTTCCCAAGCTAACGCAAGCCCCTTCTCACCAGCCACATGCCTCTTCAGGTCTGTATTTTTCCACACAGCCATCCAAAAGCTTTGTTCAGGAAAGATGATGGAAAGTATAAATATGGGACAAGGAGGCAAGGGTGAGGAGAACGGGAAAGAAGTCTTTTGTGTTTGGAGATGTGAGATTAAGTTCAGATGGAGAATTGCTTCAGTACTTGCTGTCCTTGATGATGTGTGCTCAGACCTCGCTTCATTCCTAGAGCACTCCTCCTCACGTTCTGACTTGCACATTTTTTTCCCCACTCATCTACTTAAAAATGTAGCTAGGAAGATTAAGCAACTGACTGAATTACTGAAGTTGTAATCAAAGCAGCAATGGGAGCCTGTGAGCATTTTCATAGTAGAAAAACCCAACATACCAATGAACAAAGCATCCAACCAATGAAAAAGAAAGAACAAAAATGTGATGTTTTACTACAAAATGAATGTCATAACTAAATTAGGTGCCCAAAACCCACTCATTATCCATCTGCAAAATAGCTGATGCATCACAGCAGTAGTTGTGAATGTGGGTAGTAAGTCTTCATCAAAACTACCCAGCTGTATGAAAGGTGACCAGCTTGTGACACTACAAGGAGGAAAAGCTCCTATCTGCCATTTCTTCATCTTCTGCAGCAGCAGGGGTGAGTTCCTATTTGAATATTTACCCTAGGCACAGCTCTGGTAAATATTGACCTATTGTACCAGAAATTTCAGCAGGCACTGTGCTGCGAAGATTAATATAGACAGTGAAACTGCTTTCCTGGTTGCTTGAAGCTCATTTAAGGTGGAGATAAGGAGATAACATTTTTGTCCTGTGTATAGAACAGCTCTGGGCTGTGACTTCAGTTGTGACAAAGATATAATTCAGCTTTGTAAGATTGGGCCTAACAGTGACAAAAGGTTATTTTAGGTGGACTTTGTCTTTGAAAAAACTTTGGCTTATCTTGACTGCCTTACTGTATCCTAAAAAGATATAACCCAGCTGTGGAAATCAGGTTTCTCAGGATTTTATTTAGTCTAGTAAATAATTGCTTTAATTCTGTGATTTAATAGTTCCAAAGCTGGGAACTATGATGTGATGAAGTCATGAAGTCTCTATTCTTTCAGCTCCTATGGGAGAAAAACTTAAGCTACATAAATATGTACATTTCTGATTTGCATCGTACAATTAATAGGAGTTGACATTTCCCAGGAAATTTCCATTTTCTCCTGCATCATTTTTACTACTTATTTAGTTTTGGTTGACTCTTTCATTTTTACATCCTTTTTTTTTTTTCCCTCCACCGGAGAGAAAGAAAGATTGTGTTAATAATGTACTGCTGGTACAGCCTTCCCTTCATAAAACAGTGGCTTATGGAAGAAAAACAAGGACCATTCGTCTGCCTCTGTTTGCTTGGGTACAACCTTCTTTTTGCCCATGTAATTGAAGAAGAATTCACACACCATTTGATCCTATATTCTAGTGTGATCCCAGTCACATTCCAGCTGCTAGTCTTGTTTAATATCCAAAATAAACAAATCTCCTGTGCTTGGGAGAAGCCCTATGGAAATCTGTAAACACAAGAGGAAGGCAGAAGTGAAAGGATGTATAGTTGAGAGAGCATAATGAGACAAAATATTTCAGAATTTAAACCAATAAGGAAACAAATTCAGAGTACAGTAGAATAAATAGGAAAATGTATTCAGATGTATAGGTTGCATTGCAAATTTTGTTTATAATCTCCAGTTGCTTATTTAATTTTCTGCCTGAAAATTAAAATAGTGCTCATACCCTGTGTATAGGAAGTTCTGGTCATGGTATCCAACAGGCAGAAAGGTCAATCACCTGCAACCCTGTGCCCACTCCAGCTGTGGGAACTGACACAAGTACATAGACATGGTTACCAAGGGAATGCACAGCCATCCACGCCTCAGGCTGCAGGGTGTGTCTGAGCTTTCCATCTAGGTCTGCTCCAGCTAGATGCATATAATCTATGGGGCCCAATGGGATTAATGCCTGGGTACTCAAAGAGCTATCTGATGTCACTGCAAGAAGTCTTTCAATCTGTTTTTAATGGTCTAGGGAATACGGAGAGGTGCCAGTCAACTGGAAGCTGGCAAAGGTTGTCCCAGTTTTCAAGAAGGGCAAGAAAGTAGACCCCAGTAATTACGTGCTCATCAGTCTCACTTCAGTGCCTGATAAAATTATGGAGATTATTACAACCTTTTGATACAAAATGGGAGATCATAAGAAAGATGGAGAAATACATTTCTCCAGGGCCTGCAGTAACATGACAAGAGGGAAGGGTTTAAACTGAAGGAAAAAGGTAGTGGAATAAGCTGCCCAGAAAACTGGATGCCCCATAAGTACAAGTGATCAAGGGCAGCTTGTGTGAGGAAGGGGCGGATTGGATGATTTATGAAGGTTTTTTTCCAGCACAAGCCATTCTACGATTCAATTAATCTAACACAAAGCACTGACAAATATTCCTCTAAATGTGTGTTCAGTTGCCTTCTCAAAAGAGCAGGAACAAATGGGAGCAAAGATACTATGGAGTAACTGAGAAGGGATATCTGTTCCTGTTAGTCTATTGGGACAGTTTATATTCCCCTATAGTCTATCTGGGACAGTTTAGTAGTCAGTATTATCTCCATCTATATGAGGCATTAAAGTAAAACACTGTAAGTACTCTGGAAAAGGGGTTGTGTTTGGACCTTCTCATACCACATAATCACAGGCACAGCAAACTCTCACCAGAAACACCAACACAACCAGCTCAATTTTCCTTAGTTCCAAAACAAGCTATTCAATTTCTTTCCATATTGTTAGCAATTTAGTCACTGCATAGGAAACAGAACCACCTCTCTTTCCTATTTATCTTATGTTAGGCTGTGAACACTTACATGGTTCTCCAGGTGCACATGGGTCAACTGATTGGAGATGTCCATCTACATGCCTTTGCCCCTTCCGCCTGTGGATGAAGGACATAAGACTCCAGGCAACAGTTAGACATTAGGAAAAGGTTCGTGCTAGAATTCAAGAAGTGTTTGGACAACCAGAGTGTCCAAGGAGACAGTCTGCAAAGTTGGGGAAGGGTCTAGAGGGCAAGATGTATGAGAAGCAATTTGATGTCCCTTGGTTTGTTCCCCCAAAGAAGAGGAAACTAACGGGAGGCTGCCTGGTAGCCTACAGGTTCCTCACATAGGAAACAGAGGGGTAGTGCTGATATATTCTCTGTGGTGACAGCTACAGGACCTGAAGGAACAGCATAAAACTGCATCAGGGAAGAGTCAGGAAGAATATTAGGAAAAGGTTCTTCACCAGAGGGTGGCCAGGTACTAGAACAGGCTCCCCAGGGAAGTGGTCATGTAACCAAACCTGCTGGAGTTCAGGAAGTGTTTGGACAATGCTCTCAGACATAGGGTTTGAATTTGGGGTAGTTCTGTGTAGAGCCAGGAGTTGGAGTTGATAGTTCTTGTGAGTACCTTTTGACTCAAAATATTTTCTGACTCTGTGACTTGGATTTTATTTTTGACAAATGAGGCATTCAGCAGATTGTTTTTGTTCATTCCAGATCTCTTAGGAAAGTGCTGATGTTAACTTTCTCAGCATTTACCCTATGGTCTTAGATATGCCTGTATTACAGCTTGACAAAGAAAAGATCTAATGCTGCCAAAAGCAATTAAGAGGCAGGTGAAACAGGAGTGGGTTCTATTTTTCTTGCAAGGTATATGAAGACAAATATCATATTGTAAATGCTAGCAAGGGTCCTGGGAACTCCTTGAGGTGAAGGATAACATCAAAAAGAAACAAATATGAGATTCCCTACATCATCTTTAACCGTTCGGCAGAACTAGAATTGCTTTTGCATAAGAAAACACAAAAGTCTTGAAAACAAATGCGCTCAGTGCTTTGGACAGTTACACAGATTTCCCAAATGAACTAAATGACATCCTTAACTCTCTCTCATCCAAAATTCTCATCCCTGTTCCTTTTGTGAGGAGCTTACATTCTTTAATTCTCCATCTTGAGATAAAACAGAAGCAAGCTGCATTTACAAGAGTCACTGTACTTTGTTACTGTACTGTTGGCCTCCCCCTCAAAGTTAGACTAGACAAAAGCCATTTGTGAGCTTATATCTAGCCAACTGCTAAGTATATTGCAGGTCAGAAGGGCTCCGAGAATTGTGAAGAAATCAAATACTGCGGTGGTAGGAAGACTTATGTTGGATCAGGAAGGATGGGTAAGCCAAAAAAGGATTCTGAATATAACAGGGAGGATGAGCAGAGGGCAGCTGAGGGCACACAATGAAAGGTGAGACGCTCAAGTCACTTTCCACTGAGCCAGACTCACATCCAGCAACCTTAGTGGTATGGTGTAGGGTGAATACCCCAAAAGAATAGTACCCACATAATGCAATGAAGGTGGATGGTATATTTTTGTATGGCTTACCCAGATGACATACAGACAACCTCAATAAATAAGAAAAGGCACACCTGTCACTGATGGTCAAGGCTCACCTAGAACTCCACAGGGGAGGGATCTCCAACAAGAGAACCTCCCCAGTGCTGGTCAGCCCTTAAATGGGGTCTGGGAGAGGTGGAGCCAGACTCCACCCCTTCCGTTCACACAGGTGCATTGCCTTCACCTGTGCTCCTACAGCTGACTCAGTGCTTGCCTCAGGTGATCAATCAGTGGTTCAGGCTGTGATTCAACAGTTCCCATGCATATGGGATGGTGAATACTGTAAATGTGCCCTTGCACTTTCATCAAAGCTGAGGTGTCTGCACCTTAGGCATGGTATCAAAACAGTACACTGGCAGAGTTTGAAGAAGACCAGCAGCTCTTTTTGGGAGACCTTTACAAGAATCAGTAGCTCCCACTGAGAGACAATCTCAGCAGAAGGGAGAAGTGCTGTTCTCTACTGAGGCACAATCACATCAGTATCACATCTCCCATTTTGTTTTTGTCAGCATGTTAATTCTGGAAAGAAATATTTGATCTGTCTTGCAAGCTTCTGAACCCTTGATGAAAATGTTGCCAGCAATAATGAGCAAAGCAAAAGGGGAAGTCCCTTGCCTTTTATCCAGATTGCATCAATCCTAAAGTCACAGCTACTGATCACGTTGTGCCTTTATTGACCTCTTCTGCTGTGACATTAGCCTCTAAGATAGGGGGCTCCAGCTTTCACAGAGTCTGTCAGTGAGACTCCCAATGCTTCCTCTTCTACACCTGTCCTTTATGAAAGAACAAATAGTAACTATATGTGGTTTTATAGGTTAT
This sequence comes from Odontophorus gujanensis, assembly GCA_013399175.1. Taxonomy (NCBI): domain Eukaryota; kingdom Metazoa; phylum Chordata; class Aves; order Galliformes; family Odontophoridae; genus Odontophorus; species Odontophorus gujanensis. The sequence continues at coordinate 195,971 of VXAB01011022.1, forward strand.
ACTTCTTGATGCCAGCTTTCGTCTCTGTCTCTCCCAGCATATCCAACAGTGCTGCTTTTACATTCCGCAGACAGTGAAGTAAGTAAAATGTGCTGTGAATGACCACCTCAGATGCAAAAAGAGAAGTCCCTTGACTGATCCCCACAGGCTTGACAGAGGAGATTTCTAATGACCTGCTTGGAAACAAACAAGAAAACATGTTCAGGTAAGCAGGACTTCTAACCTGAAGCTACTAGCTAATGTCTGAGTGTTTTTAGATATTCTCTCTCACCTCTGTGGTGGGGGAACACAGACCCCAAAGCTAGTTTGACTTTCATAACTGCTGGAAATCAGTTGCTCAGGGTGTTTTCAAAAATCTTCACTTAAACCAAAATTTTATTTTTCACAGGAATTCATCCCAACGAAAAGATGTGCCTCTTGCTCAATGAGTGAGAATATAGAACGCATCCTTTTGTCTCTGCTTTCAGCATTCTTGCAGTAATATTTTCAAGTCTTATGTCTCCACTGAGGTTTTGTTCTATTTTTAAAACACAGAGAAAAAGGAGAAACAAAATATAGCTTCCAGCCAGGCCTCTTTCCACCAACACAGATCTCTTTTCTCTTTTCCAGATTCAGTGAACTTTTCCCACAGGTGCCAGCATCATGAAAGCATAGAAATGCAAAATCAAAACAACTGAGCCGGTTATATGACTTGCATGAAAAACTGACCTTCTTTGTAAGGAGGGATAGAAACTGAGGGACAAAAGAAAAAAAAAAGGCATCTTTGCTCTTAGAGAATTCTGTTGTCAGATTTTTATATGTGCAAAGTTGTGGAAGTAATGTAGCTGTCTAAATATCTAGTTTAATGATTTATTGTGTTGTGTTTTGAGTTTTGAGTTGGAAAAGGAGAAATGCATTTTTCAAGGAAGAGAAGCAGAATAATATGTGTGTATCTGCTCATTATGGGATTTTTATGAGGCTTTCCATACTGATATTGCTGGTGTATCCTAGCAAAACACAGAGCAGAGGTGCAGAGTTCTGTCTCATGGTCTTGGTAGCAATCCTCAACTTGAGATCAAAGCAGAACCTCAAGAACTGAGAAACAAGTTCATCTTCAAGGCTGGGCAGGCCTTTGAGGTAACTGACAGAATTCCCAGTCAGCATAATTTGAGTTACAGTGGCTGATCCGCTTGAAATAAATGGAGACCACTTTGTTTCAGTTCATCCCTGTAACTGATTTTGAGATTGCTGGAGCTTACAGTGGTGACTTCTGAGAGGTGTTACCAGATTTATGGCAATGAATCACAGCATGCACTCTCTGGGCAAGTGCGGGAAATCCCCACTTTTATCTAGGATTTATCTAGGATGCCAGAGAAGTTAACTCAGTTGGTTAATCAACTGGGAAAGACAGGCAGAGCTGCTAACATGGTGCTTCAGATTTTGCCCCCTCTTCCATGGGGACCTTGGTACATTATCACGTGCAGACGAGTAACAAAACTCGTGGAAATAGTTACTGGAATTGATTGGATGTTATCTTTGGAAAGGTCTGTTCTTGGATACCCAGATGCTATTTTGCACAGGCTCCTTAGTGCTAAAATAAATGTCATTTCAGTGGGTTGCAGCTGCCTAAGGGCTCTTCCAGCCAAGGGGAAATCTTGCTCTGTACATATTACAGCAGCTGTAGTGACTCCTGTGTCTGTGCTGTTCTGGTATGCTGGTCTATATCTGTTCCAAATAATCGGGAAAAAAAAAAGAGGAAAAACATCAGTGTGGTATAGAGAGAGACACTGCTACATTCTGCAGATTTGGTGTGGAGATCTTGGGTTGTGCTGTGCACCTGAATGGACCCAGGTTGGATGTGATGCTCTGTGGGAGTTGTCATCCTCCAGCTCTCTGGCATTGCTAGTGAGGAGACCAACAGCACATCAGCTGGCGTTTCTGGAAAAGGTTGCTGCTCCTGTAGCACCCATTGGAGGATGAACTCTCCCAGGTCCCAGATGGAGCATGGGAATGGCTGTGCAGCATGCCTATAACGTGCTATGGGCATCAACATCAGGCACTGTTTTCCCCAGTGCACAAAGCAAACATAAATTGTTACTGTTCAGAAAGCAGTCCCACAGAAAAAAAACAAAACAACAACACCCAGTCATACTTAACATCACCACCTTGGGAATCAATCTACGCTGGAATGAAGATAGAGGCATTCATTTAATAAATTATGAGCAGCAGCCTGACTCAAAGCACAACTTCTTAATAGTACTTGGCAACGCTACTGCTTGTGATGATATCCTTAATGCATTTGCTACTGAATAAGTAATAGATTTTTTCGATGCGAATGCACATTCTGCTCAACTCATTTTTCTTGAATATTCAGTCACTCACTTTCAGATAGTAGGGTTATTTTGTTGAAATGACCAATCTTGTACCCTATATTTCTTTCTGTTTTGTATTGATTACCATAGTGTTATTTGTTTGCAAGAGGAAAATTTAGTTCCTGAGCTACAGAAGCATTTGCTTAATGTTAAGCAGAAGCAAAGTCACATTGATTGCTACAGATATTTGTATATGTTCGAGGACTATGCTGGTTCCTTGCCCATTAGGCTTGCTAATTTGCTAGGGGACCTTTTATGTTCTTGAAACACTTTTTATTTTTTTATGTGGCGACTGTTTTGCTTAATTGTGTAATATAGAGGATATTCAGATCCTTATACAAATAAGATTTGTAACATCTATTTTCTTTTCTTGTCTGTTGACAACTACCTCAGCTTTAGCAGAAGTCTGGAATATCTCAGTAAGCTTTGTTCCAGTAACTGTCCAGAGGAGGAACTGGCACTGTGTCATCTCCATGTACTCAACAGCTGTGAGCACATCAGCTGTGTATTCAAAACCCTTCTCCATCTAAAAAAATCGGTCTATGTCTCCCAAAGCCCAAAACTGTGTGCTAATTCCTGGAGCTTTCTGGATGAATACCCTAAATCACTGAGGTGGTGTCCTCCGTGCACATCGTCAGTAGTGCAGGGGAATCCATGCGTGGAAAATGCAGCCCCTGGTTTGAGCCCAGCAGATGAGGCAGACAGATGCCAGTATGTTTGTGAAAAATAAAACTAAGGGATTCTACAGGTATATTGATCAGAAGAAACAGGGCAAGGACAGGCCCTCTGATAAATGAAGAGGGAGAACTGGCTACAACAGACATGGAAAGGCTGAGGTGCTCAACAAGTTCTTTGCCTCAGTCTTTGCGGGCATACAAGAAGCTTCCCAAGCCTCTTGTGTCATTCCCTGGACCTCTAGACAGGGGGAGGGAGCAAAATCCCTCATACTGTAAAAAAGAGTGAGTCTGAGATCACCTCATGAGACTGAGTGTGTATAAGTCTATAGGGCCAGACAACAGTCATCCTTAGTCATCTGCAGGGTTAGGTGTCGCATGAAGAGTGGTTTTGTGGAAACTGTGATATGCTCTTTCTGCTTTTCAACACATTTACCTAATTTCATGCATAGTTATATGTAACATTTTCCTATATTTTAAAATTGATGAGCATTGGGCTCTAAGCCTGTCCTTCACTACAAACGCTTTGCTTCTTTCCAAATTAATCTGACCATCAAGAAACTTCAAGAAACAGTGTCTTGTCCCAGCTCTTCTTTCAGAGTTCCCTAAAAATGAATAAATTTCTTATTTATTTTCTTGCTTTGAACATCTGAGACTTGAGATCATTGGTGTCTTTAAACTTGACGTAGGAGTCTCCTATAAGCTGTAAGTTCTGGGTAGCCTTCACATCACTCATTTTCATTTTACTTCCCACAGCAGCCGCAGATATTCCCTATATTTAATTTTACTGCCTTGTTACTCTTAGCTGTCTTTGTCTTATGGAACTTCCCCACATCTTTGGCTATTTATCAACATTTTGATTCTAGTAGTAATTTGAATTACTGGGGGAGAATTGGCCACTGACATTCAGACTAGATAGATATTGTGGATTTATTGTCACGTACACTTGCACAGAATTTTAAAGACCTTTTGTACTCCATTGCTTAATCTTCTGTCTATTCATTTACACCTGCAAAACTAGTAAACCACAGTGTCCAGTTCCATTTATTTCCTGGTCCAGATAATCTATTACAGTGTGCTAATATCATTTACCACAGTATATCAGGTGCTGACAAATGATAATTCAGCTTTGAAATAATCTTCTATTCCTAGCTGTTCTACTAATTAATGTAGTGATGGGGCTCTCTTTACTTTCTGTAAGAAAAACTGATATGTAATCAACCTAGCAGAAGCATTTAATGCATTGAAAGTGGGTAGTTGAATTCCTGTGTGTAGACTGCAAGCTTGCAATCAACTTTTTCGGTAACACTTTTAATATACTTAACAATATTAAGTTGGTCTTTAGACTCTAGATTCCAAACTCTTAACTACTCCAGTTTTTAAAATGAAGTGTTTCTTTCAGTTGCAGAAAAAAGACATGCAGGAAAAGAAAAAATTTCTAAGATGCTCAAAAAGTGAGCATTTTGTATTTGTTTTTTGTGTTAGCCATGAGTAGCAGGAAATTTTCGGTTACAAATAAAAGGACAGACATAAATCAATTCACACAGCTCTGAAGGCACAAGATGAAAGTGACAAGCAAATAGCTCATAAAAACTGATTCTGAACATATAAAAGACTTCTTGTAGAGAAAAACTGTAAGTGAAAGTTTCAGTGTGTTTTAGTACAGAAAGATAGGCATTGGGTTAGTTGGCATTTGTCCATTAGGGAAGATTTCTCTTACTTTTTGGATTTGCCTTGAACAGGATTTTAAAATCTGCTACTCAGTTAGTAGCTCAAATCTGAGTTGTCTCATCTGAATGTAGTCAAGATAAAATAGTTTTTAACTTCAGACTTACTAGTCTGAAGTCTAAAGAGAAGATGAAATCACAGATCAATTAGCTAAAATTGACCTAAAGTTAATTGTCTGTGTCCTGGATCTTGGCACTATGAGAGGAAATTAGCCTAGTTGTGATTATTAGACTATTATTAGAATGATGTGAGTTCTACCTTCTGTTTATTGCGGCCCATGCTTATTTTATTACCATTGTCATGACTGGCTGGTTTCTGATCATAGAAATAAACTTACAATTCTATGGCTCCTCCAGGATGAGAAGAGGGAGAAACCAGCTTGGGTAGGGGCAGCAGCACAAACGGCCTTGTCAGTAATACAGAAATTCTTTTCTTTCTCTCTTTCTCTCTTTCTCTCTTTCTTTCTCTCTTTCTCTCTCTCTCTCTTTCTCTCTCTCTCTCTTTCTCTCTCTCTCTTTCACTCTTTCTTTCTTTCTCTCTCTCTCTCTTTCTCTCTCTTTCTCTCTCTCTTTCTCTCTCTCTTTCTCTCTCTCTTTCTCTCTCTCTCTTTCTTTCTCTCTCTCTTTCTCTGTTTCTCTCTCTCTCTCTCTTTCTCTCTTTCTCTCTCTCTCTGTTTCTTTCTTTCTCTCTCTCTTTCTCTCTTTCTCTCTTTCTCTCTCTCTTTCCTTCTCTTTCCTTCTTTCCTTCTTTCTTTCATCCATCAAGATCATCTTCCTTTCATCTTTCTCATCCTGTAGGCTACCATCTGAATGTTCTGGTGACTGTGGGACAGGACACTCTAGACAATGGTTATCTGACATCAGTATTGGATGCTTGTTTTTTTGTGTCTGCATCTGGCACAACATGGCTTCACTGCCCACCAGAACACACTGCCATATCAAAACTGGGGGAGATGGCGTCACATAGGCAGAATCATCCTGTCTTTGACCACAGTAATGGCAGATCTAGTCTGATTTGACCTTCATGGCCCTGGGCTGTACTAGGGAGAGCAGAGGTTGGGAAGTTGCTCCCCTCACTGGTGCTGCAGTGGGCAGAAGGTGTTACAGACTGCAAAAGAGAGAAATCACAGTCTCTCACTGACCCAGGAGCAGGCAGAGAAATGCCCTGGTCTCTCAGCAGAAGACCTTCCTAGCCCTTGCTCTTCTTCATAGAATCACAGAATTATAGGGGTTGGAAGGGACCTCTAGAGATCATCGAGTCCTACTCCCTGCCAAAGCAGCTCCCTAGCCCAGGTTGCACAGGTAGGCGTCCAGACGGGTCTTGAACAGCTCCAGAGAAGGAGGCTCCACCACCTCTCTGTGCAACCTGTGCCAGTGCTCCGCCACTGCACTGTGAAGAAGTCCCCACACACATTTGTGCGGTACTTCCTATGCTTCAGTTTGTGACCATTTCCCCTTGTCCTATCACCACACACTGCTGAGAAGAGTCCAGCCTTGTCCCTTTGCCTCTCTTTCCGTAGATATTTATAGACGTGGACCAGATCCCCTCTGAGTCTTCTTTTTTCAAGGCTGAACAGACCCAGGTCTCTCAGCCTTTCCTCATAAGGGAGGTGTTCCACACCCCTTATTTTTGTGGCCCTCCGCTGGACTCTTTCCAGGAGATCCCTGTATTTTTTGTGCCGAGGAGCCCAGAACTGAACACAGTACTCCAGGTGAGGCCTCGCCAGGGCAGAGTAGAGGAGGAGGATCACCTCCCTCAACCTGCTGGCCACACTTTTCTTAATGCACCCCAGGATCCCATTGGCCTTCTTGGCCACCAGGGCACACTACTGGCTCATGGCCAACCTGTCATCCACCAGTACACCCAGGTACCTCTCCTCAGAGCTCATCACCAGCCTCCCCAGGGGTCATGTCCCTATATCACTTTCCTCTGCTTCTACAAATGCACCCTGCGCAGCACCAGCTGCCCAATCCAAGCAGGGTCAGGGAAAATGCTGGTGATGCTATGGGATGGGCACCAAGAATTGCTGCCAGCAGCCCCACACCACACCCCAACCAAAGCCTCATTCTGTGCTCCAAGTCTTTGCAGGGGGGCCAGGCACAAATCCCTGCTGGACTTTCACAGTACTTGAATTTATACAGTGAGAGTTAGCAAGATCACAGTCATCTCTTGCTGATACCACAACCCCTTAGTCAGTGAGCATACGGTCCATCGCTGCATGTATTCGGGCTCCAGTTCGGGCCTCTGTCACCATTCATTATTATGTGGTTTTCCTTTGTAATGGTGATACTTTTGGGAAAATAAATATTTTTCAATAACCCCTCTTCAGTGAACTGTTTACACTTTCTGAAACTTCGAGAGTGTTGCCTGTTCTGGTTTGGATGCAATACAAATTGGTGGCTTGCCTCAAATCATGCTTGCCTTTTATACCAAGTGCTCACTGTACTCTACAGGACTTCCTTTAGCAGGGGGTTGTACTGGATGATCTCTAGAGGATTCTTCCAACCCCTATGATTCTGTGGTTGTGATTCATTCTCTCCATATACAGGAGGGCTCTTCAAATGAGAAACATAGTTATCTGCATTGTGCAAACAAGAAGCTTAGTAAATGCCAAAGTCAGTTTTAAGAATCAGGGAAGTTCTGGTCCCTTGCGTAAAACTCCAGACAAAACTATTGCCTTTGATTTTGTGCTCTTGTATTTCTCTTTTATGTTGGAGCTGACTGATGCCTACAGTGAAATGCATTCATCTAACTCAGGCTGTAAAAGCTAGCGAGGGAGTTGCTCAGATTCTGTATAAATGTGCATCCTGTTTGCCTGCTGATAAATTATTTAAATCTCTGCTATTTATGGAAGCTGTCAGCATGCTTTGCTCTGCTGTTCTGACAAGAGAAGCAAAGAAATCTGAGTGAACTGGCTGACTAAGAGTTAAAATTTATTACTAATAGTCACACTGCTCTGCATTGTTTTCTTCTCAGTATTTGTCAGTCCTCAGAGATGTTACCCATTGCTATAAATACAACATGTGCTTCCAGGATAACTTCGCTTCATTTGTCTGGCCAAATGAGCCATTCTTTTAATTTTACTTTTCTAATCTGTATTAAGGCTTGTGAGTGTATTTAGGCTCTCAGCAGAGACAGCTTTTACACTTGTCTCATGTTGCCATTCCTCCATGTGGTGTTTGTACTCAGTGATGGATTTCACATAGTAATGCTGAAAGCTCCCACGCACCATAGAGAAATGGGATTGGGCTGCAACAGAGCTGTCAGGCAGACCTGTTCTGCTCAGAAGCTGGTTTGCAGCAGAGGGGGAGGAACTGGTGGTGTAGCATTATAGAGATTACAGATCCCACAAGCAATGGACCACAACTCTCCTAGTTCTGAAGCCACCATAGGAGATAGAGGTTGATGCAAGGTTGATGTGGAGCTGTGCCTGTCGTGTCAGGCTGCTGGCATCCTGCTTTCTGCCCTGACCACACATTTCTGAAACCTTTTTGTGCCAGCTCAAGCACTGCTGCCACCATGTAGCTACAGAAGGAGTAGATACGTCTGTAAAGCATCCTGAGGAGGGGAAGAAGAAAGAGTGAGATTTCAAGGTGCACAGGCACTACTGCCAGCGCATGTATGCATGCAGGAAAAACGTGCTGGTGACAGCATGCAATAAGTCACTTCAGAGTGGGTATGGAATTGACCCACTGGGATATGGCATAGTTGTCTCTTATGTTTTTACATGTAGCTTTAAAGTGGCCTTGCAGATAAAAGTAGGCTTAAGTATTTACTTATTTATCAATGAAAGCATATATGCTTTTAAAAAACAACATAAATTATTTATCTGGAAATATTTCAGAGAGAAGAATGCCTATATATTTAGATATTGATACCTATACTCCTATATATATCACTTAGTGTATACAATAATCATCAAGCAGTCTTCCAAAAAGATTACAAAGTGTTTTGCAAAGGTCAATCAATAGATTTCTGTGAGTATTCAGAATCTCCATTTTACAAAGAGTTCAGCTGAGCACGCATACAGGGTGTTTAAAATTCTCATTCAAAGAAAATAAAGTCAAAGAAAATACTTCTACCAACTTCCCTGGGCTTTCCTGAGGCCAAACCATATGTCAGTATCAGAATAAAGGACTGGCTGAATTGTTCAGATTTCCTGTTTCTGTGTTCTAGTCACTAGATGTCTTCCTTCTTTGCAGGCTATTGGGAGAATGGTATTATCTTTATTTCTGATAAAGGTCTTCTTAGCTTCTTAAAATAAGCTTCACCCCCCGCCCCCNTAATTATAACCTTTCCCTGGGACAAAATTTAGTCTGAGACAACAACCTTAAATTAGTTTAGTCATTTCTTCCTCAGTTAAAGAATGCCAAAAAAGCACTTTTGTGGTTTTGCATTATGTGCTTAGCACTTATCTCAAATAACATAAAGTAGCTTTGAAAATGTAATTGACAGCATGAACTCAGCTTTTCTAGTATTGAAGTAATATAATCTGTGAGTTAATCAAGGTGGAATAGTACGTACCAGAACAATGGCCCCACACATGAACAAGGGCGCCCACAGACAACTGCTGCAGCTTGTTGCAATAGTCTCTGTTAAAATCTCCAGTCCTAGTTGTGGGATTTGCTGCACTGGGAAGGGTGTTTGTGAGCAGTGCTCATTTCAACAGTTAACAGAAGTTAATGCATATACACAGATAGTAAGCATAAACATTAGAGTTGTAGCATATGCACGAGTGACAGTGCTCTCGCAGCAGTGTGCAGCATCACCACAATGAAACACTGCTTTCCACAGTTACAAACCCTAACATTCCATGCCATGCACCTCTGCACATGTGTGACTATCTCTGCAGTCTGGGATACTGTCGCTTTTATGGGACACCCATTCTTAGCCTATGAAAGAGAATTTGCTTGCAGAATAAAGAAATCACTTAAAACCAAAGAGTAGAAGGATGTAAATGGGAGTTTCCATGTCCTTACACACAACACAATACTGCACTGCAGTGCTGAGACAAAGGACGGGCAGCCCAGACCATTGAGCTTTCCTTTGGACTCCTCCAAATGCAATCTGTGTGACCTTTAGGAAACCCCTAATATTTCCAAACCTGACAACAGGAGCTGAGTTAGGGCTTACTGATATGAAAGGAAAGGTTGCTGTGTGTTTTAGCAGGTGGTAGAGCAGATCCAGGGTGAGCAGTCAAATTTTATTATTATTCCTGAAGTGTAAGCTGAAGGCAGAAATCAGGACAGAGATTTTTATGCCTATTTGCAAATATTATGTACATCTGAAAAAAAATGCCCAAGCAAATCTTTGAGATTTTATATCCTATGTAAAACTATAGTTTTCCATATAATACTATATTTATAATTTATCTAAAATACTGGAGGAGATGTGGAATTTAATTGTGTAAATCCAGAATTCCATTCCCAAGTACGTTTGATCTAATGGAAACTGGTATTGTCCTGCGCCGTCATGGCAGTTGCTCCTGATTTGTGCTGATAAAATAAAAAATCAGACCTGTTAAAGCATGAGAAAGGTCCATATTTGAGGGTTTGGCTCACTCACTATGAATAAGGGTGGCAGGATGTGACATCAGGTAGCTGATAACTTTATTTACACCGTACTATTTTTCAGTGCTATGGGTGTTTTAAAATGTGCATACAGTCTATTCATGGCTACCCTCAATTTCAAGCTTTTATGTACTAAGACTGACTCCCTAGCTACTTGTGAAAAGCAGTTAAGAGTCCCTGAGATAGAAATAATAGGAAAGTTGTATTTGGTTTTGGGTTTGTTTTTGTTTTTGGACGGTGACAGGAAATAACTAGTGTCAAAGAGAAGATTCTGGGTTTCTTACTGCTGTTTTGCACATTTAGTATAGAGTGGTCAACTCACATTTGGGCCTGATTCTCTATGTTCTCTGTACATGAACATACAGAGAAATAAAAACAAGGCTTCATCCTCCTACCTCTCAGCACAGCCTGCAGGTATAGCTGTAGTAATGAATGAGAATGATGAAACCTGTAACAATAAAGTGATGGCAGTGGGGGGGAACGGAAAAAAACATATGACAGACATTTAACAAAATAAGCTGATAGTTTGGGAGGAGCAAGCAGTTTTATTTGGAACAGAAGATGGAGCACTAAGTGGAGAGAGTGAGTGGGACAAGAGTGGTTGAAGAGGGCATGGCCTTACTTCTTCCTTCCTTGTCACTGATCAGCCTGAATGGAGAGAAATGAAAATGACACTTTCTGGCTCCTTTCACAAGCACAGGATCTGTTTATTTCTGTGGAGCACTCTAGATAATAGGTGATGAAGATTCTGTCAGCAACAGAGATTTGTGCAACCAATTACTTCTGCGCTGCACCAAGTGTTTGCCCACAGTGTCAGTGCCCCTGACCCATTTTCTAATTAAAGCTCACACTCTTCATGCGTGTGTGTTTTTGTGAGTCTCATCGCTCCCACCAACCCTCTTGTCCCCAAATTCTCTTTCACTGGTATGAAACAAGAGCTCAGGAAGTGCAGTGACACCAAGCACATTAAGTACGGACATGTCATAGCTCTCCAGGGAGCACAGATGGGGGCTTCAGCTGCAGCAGGTGCTGAGAAGACAGATCCCAACTCAACCAGGCAATGATTGTGAATCATCTGTATGGGCCTATTGTTTAGATGCATCCAGCTTGGTCACACGCTATGCAGGGCAGCAGTGATGCTGAGGGGGTAGGAGGGAGGGGGAGGGAGGCGCTAATTAAAATGCTGCTTTTAATTTAGGAAATGAAAAGGGTGTTCTCCCATCCCTCCCTTCCCTGAGTGCAGCACGTGAGGATTTCACGGTGGACTTCACAGTCAGACTGTGTTTGCAGAACTTAGGGAAGAAGAGGGTAAATGAGCCAATTATTATGCTTACAAATAAATTTTCTACCCTCTTTCTAAGAGAGCTCTGTTCATTTTGGTATGGCTAAAGAAAAGGGTCAGACACTAAGGTCAAAACTACTGCTCAGGTTCAATCCAAGATGCATTTTTAGTTTTGTTAATTGAACTCTGCATTGCATACAGTGCTGGCCAGCCACTGTGCAGTAGGTGCAGAAAATAGCAGAGAGAGGACTTTTCAGCTGTAATTGACAGTATTCCTTGGACAAATTGTGAAAATATTCAGCGGCATGTGTGTCCTGCTGTCCTCAACTAAGAATGTCACGATTATGCACTAAGAAAAACCACTCAATTTAAAGTAGAGGGCCTCAGATTGTCTTTTATACCACCTGTGGTGCAGTACAGTCATGTTAAATTTAAAGTAAGACCAGAAGAATCAAACCATCTGGCTGCACTCTGTAGAACTGTATGAGCTCCATACTTCTGTAAAGTCTTGCAACAGCAGTGTTTCCAGTTCGTTTAATGGCCAAATGCTGAGTTATGTTAAAACACATGGATTCTAGAGCAAGCTTCAGCTTCCAGGACTCCTCTTCCTTCTAAACGGAAAAGAAAGCCAAATAGACTAGAGTGTCTCATGTGATCCTTTCAGTGTGAGATGAGGGTTAAAAGATTTCACACTTGTGAGAGAGTGTGGTGCTGCCAACATGAAGGGAAAAGAGAAGGTAGCAGGGCAGGTGAACTACATGTCTGTTAGGATAGGATGTTGCAGTGTGTCCAGAATGAAACAATAGAAAGGGGAAAAATCAGGTGAAGATGTAGATATGAGAAGTTGGTACAGGGGTTCTATTTCAGAATGATAATAATGTTGTAGTCAGTTATTTTCTTACATACTTCTTTATTTATATTTTATACACAACAACTGAATATATTCTTTAATATAAGTAACCATATATATTAAAAGGAAAAAAACAGTGTTATTACTTTCATTTAATTTTACTTTGTTTGTTTGTTTATGTTTGTGAGTGTCTGTCTTCACTTTTCATTCAGGATCCTTAGTGATCAAAGTGGTAATTTTAAAAGAAGCAACATAAGCGTTGGTGTATTAGAGGAATGGTGGAGACACTACCAAATCAGAGCTTCTGAAGTAGTACCCTTAGCTTGACTGGCTGATACTCTAATGAGACAACGGCAAGCAGTAGTTTTTATGGCAAGGCTATCCCAAAGGAGAGACAGGCCTAGACTCCCCAAGTGTGAAGGCTGCTCTGAAAGTAATGTCTTCTATTTTATGAGTTGAGCACAGTGTCAGAGGCAGTTGTTGATATGGCAGCAAGGGTTAAACCTTTCCACCAATATTTCACATCTTGTTACCATGTGGCAGATAGCAGCAGAGGAACAGTCTGACAAAAAGGTGTCTGACACGGGAGTATGTGTGAAGCAAAGGTGTGTNTGAAGCATCCTAATATCAGCCTGCTCTGTATGGTTTTTAGAGCAGTGTTTCAGAGAGACTACTTAATCTTGTGACACCTTTTTTCACCCTGGGCTGCTATTCTTTCATGGTTTTGGCATCAAAGTAACAGCACTTGGCTTATGCTAAGACACTGTTAAGATGTTAAGCCTTTCGATTCCCACTGGCACTGTCCTAATTAATGCTGTTAAAACATTTGAGGAACAAAAGAGAGAGGAAGGAAATGGGAAGGAATTAAGTTTATCCAAATTCACGCAACAAGCACTTGTGGCCCTTTCTTTGTCTCCTCAGCACTCTCTCCAGGCTATGTAGGAGCCTGGGTGGTAAGAAGGCCCCAGTTTCACAATCTGTTTGAACATCAGGAACCAGAAGAAGCTGGCCTTATGTGGCATTTACTTTCAGGATCACACTAAGGCCTGACAAGAGCCACTTGCTTGCCCTGTGCACAGAACAGCCACAACAATTGCATAGTTGCCTTCCTTTCCACAGTAGCAAAGTAAATCTAACTGTTCCCATTCTGATGACAAAGCAATACTCTTCCCCACCAATGCTTTTTGAGCAGAGATGAGATTTGACCATTTCCTCAGGTATCAGAAAAAGTCCATCTTCATCAGCCAGAAGAGAAATGGCGCGCACATAGCTGTTATTAGGGACATTGTTGTGTTTGTTTCTCTCAGTGATGTCCTTTTCATTGCAAATATTAATACAAATGTGCAGTGGCAGTCTGGCATTCATGTCCGAGCTCACACAGTTAGGTTTATCCTACTCTGCTGTTCCCAGAAAACATGCCTACTTCTTGCTGCCTATGGGAAAGACTTCTGATTCTGACAGGGGATAACTTGTTTGCATGGCTTTTTCAAGCAAAGGAATCTAGAGTATTTTCATGGAATTAATAAAATTAATAACATATATTAATATTATAATAAATAAAATGTACTGAGGTAGAAATGACCCACAAGCATCACTGAGTTCAACTCTTGCTTTTACACAGGACCATGCAAAATTCAAACGCTATGTCTGAGAGTGTTGTCCAAATATTTCCTGAAATTCAACAGCCAACAACCCTGGGATGTCTGTTCCAGGGCCTGACAACCCCCTGGTGAGCATCAGAGGAGAGCAGAATGGGACAGCACCTTCCCGCAGTCAGCAGTCAGCGTGGGCCTGAAGCACCCCATGATACAATTGGCCCTTTTAGCCAGGGCACACTGCTGGCTCATGTTCCCCTTGCCATCAACCAGAATGTTCAGATCCCTTTCCATTGGGGCTCTTCTCCAGCCCCTCATCCCACAGTCTGTAAATATAGCCAGGGTTACAGCATTTCAGATGCTCTTGTTAAACTTCATGTCGTCCAACTCTCTAGTTTAAGATCTCTTTGCAAGACAAACAACACCTCCCAGTTTAGCATTATCCACAGGCTTGCTTAATATACCTTGAAGTCCTGTATCCAAGTCATTGATGAAAACATTGAAGAGAATTGGCCCCAAAATGCAGTACTGTGGAATGCCACCAATGACTGGCCATCAGCCTGAGGTAACATTTTTAGTCTGATCTGTCAACCAATTGTTTGCCTGACTTCCAGAACCATACTGCGTGACTTAGATATATATAGTCTAAAAGCAATAGTTAAATGTTCTCCCATTTAAACACAGTATGTCCGTATACAGTCAAGTTGGGAAGTTCCGCTGTAGAAACATAATTGATACACTGTATAGATATTATCTGATGGTGTCTGGAGTAGGTGTTGATCTGATTATAATTATACATATTATAATTATATGTAATTATAATAAATCTATTTGCCGTGGTATACACCTAAATATCCAGAAGAAGGTAATTCACCGGTTATTAACGTACTGGCTCAGTTGGCTTAAATTCATGCAAGACTAATTTTTTCCATTGGAAAAATTTTAGGAGATACTGAGTCAAGTTTGTGGGTAGCCTGTGTCCCAAATAACTGAAGGAATGGTACAAAATCTGGAGATTGTTTTACACTCCTGTGTCCTATATTTGCTACCACTGTAGGTCTGCATTGCAGGTAGACAAAGATTTGGCCAGAGATTTTTAAGGAAACTGTATCAGGATCAGATGTTCTAAAAAATTCCAGGCATTGAAAACTGATTCACTTCCTTCACTGCTGTACCATAACTCATGCACTAATTCCAGGATAGTCTTTAGAGTGAATGGTCTTCACAAGGGAGGTGCTCTTTTTTCTGAATCTCTGACTTCAATTTGTCTCTCCACAGTAGAAACCAGATTTGAGTAAGACTCTGTGAATTTCAAGTTCAGCTAAGAAAAAAAAAATATATATATATATATATATTTGATGATTTAAGGGTATTGATTGATGTACTTACTGGTCTAGTGCCAATTGTGAAGTCATGGAAATTTTGGGGAAGGATCAGAAAGTTATAAAAAAAGGAGTAGTATTCTTTGGTTGCTTTTATTTTATTTATTTTTCCTAAGCTAGAGAAGAATTTCTTAGTAATTATTATCTTCTGGTTTTAGTTCACAGTGGACCACAATGATTCCATACAGTCAGGGTGAAGAGGAAGTAACAGTTGTTAGCAGACATACATACCTTTGTTTTGAACAGACTTTTTAAGTGAGTAACTGTATGAACTCGATCTTGGGAGTCCTGAACGTTTCCTGATGAATGGAATGGCAGGGAAGCTGATTTTGCTTACTAGTTTTTATTTAGAAATAAAGGACAACTGGTAGGTGGAAGAAGGTGATCAGTGGGATTAAACCTGCATAAATTAGCAGAAGTACCTCACGATTAATCTTAATCCCATGTAGGTAAAGTAATGAGGATGTTTTGACCATGAAGAAAAACAGAGAGCACTGAGAGTATGAGAGAAAGGCAAACATTTCCTGTGTTGTTATGACGTATTATTGTGCAGCAAGGGAAGGTTGTAAGGCAGAACGCTGGTTGTTTCAAATAGACCATTCAGCTATGCATTGTGAAAATACCATAAGTGTCCCTAACATAAGTGTTCTATTGTACAACACTGCAGTACCACAGAATATTTGGGTTTTGGGTAACAGTTGTTAGACAATATCCCTCTTGAAAGCCTAATACTTGCTGACTGCAGCAGCAGAATAATGAGTCTGGCAAACTGACTCTCTGATCTAATTACAAATATTTATGACCAGAACCTCTAAACAGTTTAATAATATCCTAACAAAATTTTTGTACGGAGAAGTGTACATTTCACCAGAGATTACTGTGATTAACCAGGCACTTGGCTAGGAAGAGGTAAAGCTCAGTTAAGAAAATGTTATGGAATTGAGAATGACTCTCTGGTACACCTTTTCTTACACTGTAAAAGCTACTAAAGCAAAGACTTCCACCTGGCTGGGGACTTTGTGTAGTCTTCCCTAGTTAGAGAATGAAGCTCAACATT
The DNA here is from genome assembly GCA_013399175.1 of Odontophorus gujanensis. Lineage (NCBI taxonomy): Eukaryota > Metazoa > Chordata > Aves > Galliformes > Odontophoridae > Odontophorus > Odontophorus gujanensis. The sequence goes on from VXAB01011022.1 coordinate 212,460, forward strand.
ATCTTACTTCAGAAATGACCTAAGAGGATCCAAAAATGTAACATTTGATATAATTTATTTTCTTTGCATTATCATGCTGAAACAGCTAAAAATAAGTGAAAGGCAAAAATAAATGAGGACATCAGTCAGTAAGTAATCCACTGCTTTTATCTCTGAAAAAAAAACCACCTTGTTTTTGGGGGAGACAAGCTAGGACACTATTAGTGAAGCTACTGAAAGACAAGCATTCATAAAGGAAGTACCAGTGTAATCTTACTAAATTGCTTTGACTATCTTGTGCAATTTTCCTCCTCAGGACCTGAGATCTTGGTTATGTATTTCACGAGAAGGATTTGAAGGAGAGAATTATCATACTTCAGATTAGTCTGAGATGTTTACAGAGGATTTAGACAAACTATTCTTACTTTTAGCCAGATCTTTCTAAAGAGAGACAAGTACCAAATCCAGAACAAATATTTTCTTATCCCCTCAGAGATTTCTAGCACATTGTGCCTCCATAAGTCTCACATTCACGTACAGTGCACATCCTTTCATGAATACCTCATTCCATGTTTTTGGTTTTTTTTACTCTTGGAAAACACAGAGATGAGTTAACCTGTAAATGAAAAACAAGCAGTTCTGTTAGCCATGGAGATCAAGCAGTCAAAATTCCTGTGGGTTTCAATCCTTGAGCTTCCTCTTAAAGTTCTTTCCTCTTCTCCCTTGCCAATAACATTGCTTTGTCCCCACCAGGGTCCAGGGGCCATGTACATGCCCCATGTTTTCCCCGTGCCCTTCATTCATTTCTCTGGGTATCAAGGACAAACACCTGCTGCACTTTACCCTCAGAGGGTCACTGATTTCAGTCTCTCAGCTTTACCTTATGCTAATCACTTTTCATATATTTTTAAAGATTTTCATAACCTTGGAAATACATATTCCTCCGGTTCAATCATTCAGAAGCTGATCATGAGGGACCGGCTGGCACAACCTGAGTGCCTGCTGGCTGCTGACTGTCATCTAGTTGATAATCTTGTCCCATGTCTTTAGTTTTTTTAACTCCCAATACACAACATGATGTTATGATATGGAATATCAATAATACAACAAAAATCATAAAACCATAACTATGTCAATGTGAAATGAATTCAGTTCAGCAGAGCATTGTAACTATGACATCAAATGACACAGGGATGTGTATTTACATCCACCTGCTTCTTTCTGCAGAATGGGAAATAATCATATTTATTCTACAGGAGTCCATGAAGAAAAATAATCCAATGGCCCATTTTGTTTTAGTTTCCTAGAAGTCTGTGCCTGGGAGTAACTTCTTTGGGTTGAGAAATTGCCCAAAGGTATCTGGAAACTGTGCAATTGAGCTCTGTTTTCTGAAAATTTGAAGTATTATTCCTTTTTTTTTTAAAATCAGTTTGTTCTGGAGTTCTGGCTTTTTCTTTTAATCTGTTCTGTCTTTAAAAATTCGTACCCACAAGCCTCTACATGATGCTTTCTGTTGAAGTATATCTTTATTAAAACTTCAAAAGGTCTGAAGGTAACAAACAATGACAGGAAGATTGTATTACGTAAATTTGTTCAAAAAGAGTACAAAATGGTGTCAAAAACCCATCATATGAATGAACTTAGGGTGAAAGAAGCTCCTAGGTTGTCTAAAGTGATGGTGTGGTGTCTGAAGGTAATGTAAGATTTTTGCTTTTTTTCTCCACGAATTAACATAATTTTTAGGGATGAAGAAAACAAAGGCAATTAAAACCAATTCAATAAAACACACTGCTCTCCTGACAGAAATTGTCATATGCCAACCATATGACTTCAGATTCTGTTCATGACCACACATTTTGTCTATTAAAACTGCGTTGTCTGTAATTATCATGACTTGAAAGGAGGTTCCCTTGCACTGCAGAGATTATAGGCCTATTGTATGGGGGGGTGAAACTATTAGATATAAATGTAACAGTAATTGGTCCTCTTTCTCAAAAATGGAGTAACAAATGTTTAAATGACCAGGGCTTGACGATACAGTGAATCATTTGATCAGGCTTTGGGAAAACTGTTCAGTGGCTTGAAAGTTTTCACAGAAATCACATTTCTTCAGCACAAGAAGACTCAGTTGCCCTCATGCTATCATGTGTTGGTGAAGACCGAACCACTTGGCTGCTGAAGAAGTGCATCTTTAAAAGGTTAATGGAAGTGTAGTTACAGATCAGTTGATACGGAGTGAGGAAAGTGGTTCATCAACTTCTCCAGTGTAAATTGTATAGTTGCGCTGCTAAAGAGCAGGGAGAGCAAACTTCTTAAAAAGGCAAAGCAAACTAAAATACAATTGGTGTATGGACTTGCTAAGTGGGCATATTGTACCTGAAAGTGGTGCTGGAAGATGGAAAAAATAAATTTTAATTCGAAGTGCAATACATTTTCATGGTGCTCAGAGTTCAGAATGGTAACCTGCGCTTCTGTTCCCACAGAAAGTGTGGCAAGAAAAAAATGGATGTATTACAATGAGTTTTTATTACAGTAGTGCTTAAGAAACCAGAGATGGAACTTCTCATACAGGACTTTCAACGCATTATTTAAGACAGCCTTTGCTGAGGAATCTTTGATAGTGTTATTTTTCAGGGACACAATAAAATTACTGACAGTGTAGCAAATATATACTATACGAAGATGCTGCAGGCATTTTGGCCAGCTGCTGCAGGCTTATTTTCTGGAGTAGAGAAGTGAAATTTGTGAAGCGGTGGCACATCCTTCACAGTCCTTTAGAAAATTCATCCAAACTCAGTTAAATTATGAACAACAGAAACCTGATGACTTGTTTGAGTACTAATCTCTCATTCTCTTTGCTATTAGCCACAGTCCCAACACAGCTTCAGGTTCAATCTCCTTCCACTCCATCTGCCCGATGCCTTTAGCCACCCAGATCGGCTGTACCTTCTAGCCCAAGCCTATGTAACCTTCCTGTCTAGTTTTACACATTATTTTAAACAATTGATTGTCTTTCCTAGCTTTCATTTCACTCCTTATTTTAGTACACTCCTCTTCCTGATACCTGATTTGGTTTGATACTATCATCTGAATATCTGGCATCTGAGATGGCTCCTTCCTTTGAGCTCTTAGTGTGCCTGGGCTCTGCTCCACTGTTCATCTCCGTAACAGCTTGGATGTATGGGAAAGCCCAGTTCTTCCCCAGTAATCCTCCAGCATGATGGCACTAGGGCAGCCTGACTGTATGTGTAGGCACTGCATGTTCAATCAGGAGTGTAATATTTAGTAATCTGAACTTCTGAAATGGTAATTTCTTTACACCTGAAACCTGGCCAGGTTCTCTTATTTGCCCATCTCAAAAGCTCTCTCTGCCAAACTTCGATTTACTGTTTCAAAATAGCAAGTCACAATAGGATTTCAAAGAAAAGAAATATAAACTAATTGTACTCCTCTGAAGTCCAAGTCAGTATTTTTTTTCAGTATGTTCTTAAGAAACAGATGAATCATTTGGACTGATTTTAGATTTTTTGTCATTAAGAATAATCAACCCGAGGCAAACATTCAGTAGAGGCAGTATCACTCCAAATGGGTAATTTTGGGCGAAGCTGGGAGCAAGTATGTTTTATAATTCAAAGTGTCAGTCAACCTTAACTGGGCAATGCTAGAAGCTTTGTATAAAAGAACAGTCCAGAATAAACATAAATGTCCATGTCATACAGTTCGGGATTTTAGGGGATTGTACAAAGAGGGAGAGCCAAACATTACATCCAGTTAAACTGAAAGTAAGAGATAAAAATAAAAGATGCAAAAATGTTTGGCTTTACATCCACTTTGTTCTTTTTTTACGGGTCAGCTTGGAATTTCAAAGCTGTCTTGCCTATGACTCTTAAAAAGCTTTTTATGTCCTGAGGCAATTTCGCTACTGAAACTGACTATGAGGTGCTGTGAGTGCTCAAGAATTTAACAGAAGTAAAAAGTTGACAAGTTTCAGGTTTTAATTAGGTAAATTACTTTGATCCCTTTGCTTGGGCACTGGTATGAAAACCTGCATGTTTGGTTATGAGGTTAATAACACTTCCACTGTCCACAGCAAGATCTTTAATGTAGGTTTAATTTCATTCTCACCTCTCTTCAATTTATATTAAACCCTGCAAGAAGGGAAAGAAATTAAAACCACGTCCCTTTCAATTCATTAGGAACTTTTTCAAAATACAGCTGTTTTTAAACCCACTTTCCTAGCCCCAGATGGGAGAATTCATCTTTTCCCTACCTGAAATACTCTTCTTATCTGAATAGTCCTTTGACACGTGGCCTTGAGTAATAAAAAAATATGTAGGCTTTCATAGAACACACATGTGAGAGTTTGATCATCTAAGTAGAGGTAATGCATTTTATGAGATTAGCTTTATGCACAGCTACTAAACTCAATGCAAAGTCATTATTTGCTTCAACAGGGCTCCCACAGTGCAATATTTTCTTTCACAGAAGTCGTGTGCCCTTGTACTCAAAGAAGAGTAATTCCACCAATTCTCTATCCTTTATTTGTAACTAGTTTTAGAGAAATGATTGGTCATGCACATCAACGATTCTAACTGGTTGTCCAAGTTTTTGCTGCCGTGCAGTCTGTATAACAGCCCAGACCTGCTGCAGGGTTTTATAGCCCTAAGGAGGCTGATGGAGATGATTATGCTGTGGAATTCAGTGTTTTGAAGTTGATTTGTTTTTTGCTCTACTTCCACAACCTTGGGCTAGTAAAGTATATTATTTCCTTCTTCAGATCCCACCTCTTTTATACCTCTAGACTATCAGTTGTGCAATGATGGGTGCTATATCAATATCTGTGTTATGATTGCTGACTTTCCCTATGCCAAAGCTTGAGATGCTGCAGCAAAACATAACTGATGTGGAGAACAAGGCTGAAAAATGTCTTGGCTGACCTTTGCTATTGTAGTACCCTCGGAGTACCATTATTCTGATGTACCCCAATTGGTGTTTTTGAACCACCTGTTTAAATACAACCCTGGAAAGCTTCTCATTTTACTGGTAGCCATGTCACTGCACAGTGGCAAGTTCCCTCTCCCCACCCTCAGTCACTTGAGCTCTAATCTGCCCTCCTGGATCCTTTTCCCCAGGACTTTTGGTCCACATGTGCAAAAAACCCTGTCCCAATCTTAAAATTCTGAGACAGAGAAGTGGGATCCTTGTTGTGCAGGTGTGATGTTGAAAAAGTGGGCACAAAGCTGTCTTGTACAAAGAGGCTCAGGAAACCTATGGTCCAATTTATTAGCCCAATTCTCAGGACAGTAGTGTATCTGCAAAGTCAAACTTCCTATTTTTATGTAAATTTGTGATAGCTTCCCTTTGGATAAGGGCAGCACCAGCATATTTTACAACGTTAGCTCTGCCTTCACTCTAATTTTTGTCCTAATTTTAAAGCCTGACACTATTGGCTTAAGCTGGACATGACATACACTTTCCACCTCCTCCTCCTCTCCTAGCTGCTGTTTCTACACCTAGTTTCATGGTAATTCTTAGTTCAAAGCATGACAAAGACACTCTAAAATTAGCAGCTTTTTTAGGACGTAATCCAGCAATCATTTGCTACCAAGTGTATGGCTTAATATCACGTCAAGTCTCATTTCAGAGAAAAAAAATGACTTGAACTGGTACTCATCTTAGAGCACACAGTCATTAATAAGGGCACTGTTTTCCTTTCATGGAACTTGAAATACACTATTGCTTCATTTCTGGTTGGAAGGTAGGCTGATGAGAACTACTGTCAGTTCTCATTTGTTAGATTGCAAAATTGGTGAAATGTAGTTGTTTTTTTTAAATGCACTTGTAGCAAAAGTAACTTGCATAGTGTATTCATAAGGAAAGGATCAGAGCATCCCTGTATGTGGCTGTATATTCATTATGATTCTGTTCCTTTAAGCCTTTTACATAAGGCCAGATGAAAGACTACATTGCCAAAATAAACTACTATAAATACAAGGCATGTGACAGCAGCTAGTTTGGAGCTGTCTGCATGGCATTTCTGTCTCTTGCTGACCAGTTTTATTGTATGTAGACAGAAAGAGACCAGGAAATAGGCCTTCTCTTTGTACCTGCAGTGCCTTCTATGTAAAATATACTCTTCCTTGTCATAATCTGCACATTCCTTCTCTGTTCTGTATTGGCAGTTTCCCTGCTAGCAGAAATTCATGTTGCTATGCTGAAGTAACACTAGTGGTTAAACACATTGATGTTGAGATACAACATCTACTCAGAATGTGAGCTGGATTTGAGAGGTAGGTCTGAGCTGGCTGTAACTCATAAGTATGTGAGATAGACCACATTTCTGCTGAATGTCAGCCCCACAAAGGCACTGCTAAGGAACTTGGCCAGGGCACGCAATTTCAAAGCGTAAAGTCAGATTTTTCTTAAAATTTTCTCAGACAAAACCTGTTAAACAACACTAGAGCTTGGCAGCAGACACTCAAGCCCCTAGGGTCTCACACTTGGCATCTGGAGCTGTCCTTGTGGAACAAACCAACTATGCCAATCTCTGTCAACAGATCCACTGACTTGAGCCAGGACAGAATATATGCTCATGGTATAAGGATGTTGTATAGGAACTGCTGCATCACAGCCTGAACCACTGATTGATCACCTGAGGCAAGCATTGAGTCAGCCACAGGAGCACAGGTGAAGGCAATGCACCTGTGTGACCAGAAGGGGTGGGGTCCGGCTCCACCTCTCCCAGACCCCATTTAAAAGCTCACCACCATGACTGTGGGGATGTGGTCACAGCCTTGCTGAGAGGAGATTTAGACACTGTCACAGCCCACAGCCAAGGTAATGTAATAGAGTTGAAAGGCACATATATATACAGAGAAGTAAGAGCAATCAAATATCTTAGTGTTAAGCAGTAGGCCTCTGTAGCAGAAGCTGAAAAAATCTCCTGTGTCATAGTTTAACATGGATTTTAAGATGAGGCAGTTTCTGAGTAAAATAGATGTTAAATTATATTTTCTTTCAATGATCTGTAATGCCATGCATTTACCACTGCATTAAGGCGCAAACTTTTTTAGCCACAGCAGGGGAGGGGCAAAAAGGGAAAACATCTCCAAAATCTCTATTAAAAGTAGAGAAAATCTACAAAATGGAAGAAAGTGTACAAAAATATTGACTTCATGAGCTCTAAATATGGAACCTGTATATAAAATTTGGTCATTGAATCTACAGTTTTGAATGGAATTCATCATGATGCAAGTTAAACATTGTTAATAGATGACTAGTCCTGGAGAAGCTGGGGACCACTTTCATACTTTAAGTAGTGAATTGCTCCTTCTTCAAAATGTGCATTGAAAATTTCTGTGTAGCAGCCTAGTATGAAAGGAATTGGTGGGGAATGAAGACAGTTGTAATAGACAGGTCTAGAAACACTTGTTTGCAAGGTATGATAAATCATGCTGTGCTTGATATTGGGCATAAATTAGAAGCCTCCAGTCCCTAGCAAAGTCAGTACTTTTTATGGGCATTCTGATCATCCCCAGGAGTGATGGAAAAGAAATCAGCATTTTGATTAAAAAATAATCAGCCATATGAAAACGCTTGGCATACCTATCCAGATAACTGCAGGCTTTCATGCTACAGTGAGCTCCCAACAATCCTCATTCTATAATCCTGCTCAGGCTGCAGCCTCCAGTTCTTCCTTGTGCCAAATTGAGACGCTGAGGAGGTGTTCACTCTCTTCATCACTGTTGCTTGCTGTGATGTACAGGCTGCTTCTTGCTGATGGGAGTATGTGCGAGGACACTGCTGAATGAGCTTGTCTATACCCTTATCACCCTTGCCCTCAACAGGCTATATATTTCTCAGTAGAGTGAAGGCTTAGAGCACTAGCCATGAACTCTAAGTGGCTTAGGAGCAGCTAAGAAACACACAGAGGCTTTGTGAATATGTGGCCCTTGGTGCAAGCTGAACACACCCACTCTAATGGGAGTGGAAGACAGAAGAAATCCCTCTTCACATTGCCCAGGAAAAGAATGGCAATATGCCTGCTGACTGTATTGATACAGAAACGACCCTCCAGGCTCAGAAGCACAAGCTCTTCCTTCACACCTTTCTTTCTGATTTTCTTCCTGATAACCTCTACCTCAGCATAAAGGCAAACACAAATACACTGCAAGTGCATGTAAGTTGAAGGATGTTACCTTCAAAGTGTTATCTGTTGCTGAGGAAAACACTATGCTAGGCATTAAGTTCCACCCTGGAAAACTATATGGCTGCTTAAAAGAGCAAAGGAAGGGATGTGAAACCGTAACAGGGTCTTTTGTTGAAGGAAATGGCTGATTCCCTATGCTTTGAATTTACTGGTACTGTATTTGTGTAACTTTTCTATGATTTTGAATAAATGAGAACCCAGTTATCATATCACCAAATACTGTTACTGATGACACTTAGTCTTCAGTATTAATCCCATACATTCATTTGTGTACACACGCAGGCTTGTTTAAGTTATGAGCCCTGTTGTTCTCGCAGCCAGTTGCCATGGCATTGCATGCTTGTGTTAATAATACAGTGTAATAGGCTGAGGAATGTAAATGCACATGCTCACAATTGCAAATAAAACAGTTATAAATTGGTCTTTAATTACAAACAATAATTTACCATTTCCTGGCTTCTTGTCAGAAAATCTTAAAATCTTTGTGCTTTTTAAAAGGTTTTTAGGTAGGGCTGAACAAACATAAAAATACATTTGGGATTTCAGTGGCAGTTTGTGATAGGGAGATGCAGGTATGATTAAGGTTTAGTGGGGTAGGAGATGAAGGAGAGGGTCTAGGTTAAGTGATTTGCTTGGAATTACGCAGCAGATCTTACTTTGAGGGAGATAATAGAAGGCAAGAGCCTACCATTCAGGCTGAGATTTGTCTTAATCAAATATGCTGCTAATTTATCCACAAACTAGGATGTTTTTGTCCTTAGGTGAAATAGATAGCCCTATAGAAAGCAGAAACATAGGGTCTTTGCTGTTTCACTTGAAGACTAAAGGGAAACAGACTGACAGTATAAAAAAATAAATTCACTGTAATCAATTCATAATGTCTTGCAGTATATATTTCTTTAATCCTGAAAAGCAAAGAGTAAACTTTCAAGTGGTTGTGCTGCAATTAATCTGACTGAATTTAAGATGAACTGGTTGGATCAAAATCTCACTGGTATATCTGATATTTAAGTCCTGAAGATTGTTTTTCTTGTAACAGGGGGGCAGTGACAGTAGAGTCCTGGAAGTTTCAAAGGTATAATATGACTTTCAAGTTTTATGTAAATATTTAAGGGTCATCTGATATCTTCAGCTAGCTTGATAAGTTAGATGCTCTTAGGACAATCTTATGCAGACTATTTTGGGATTTCTGCTTGAAGTCCAGCTCTGGAACTAGTCATGTTTTTTTAATTTGAAAATACATCAGCATTAAAACCACTACTTTAATATTATTTTGCTATGAGGTATAGGCAACATAACTCATTTTTGGATCCAAGACTCCACAGCTTTACCCTGACATCCCCAAAGGACAGTTTTTGTAGTATTTTCCTTCTCATAGGAATAAACTTTGCTGCTCTTTTTCAGTCTCCTGAGATTTCACATCCTTCACTTCCAAAGATCTTAACTGAGAGAAGCTTGGGTAGAACAGCAGTGATGAAGGAACGTACTGTATGAACAAACGATTGTGTTCTCAATTAACAAACAGCAGTCTTTGTTTTAAAAAAGTAGTAAGGACTCAGAATATTCTGAATGGTCTCTGCATATTCTGTATGGTCTCTGCTCTGTTATTTTTCGCTCCTGATACCTGCCCACAGAACCATCCTTATATTTACCACTGTATCAACTCAAGAGCTGCCTGCAAGTGTTTATAGCCTGACCTTCACACCTGATTTGATGGGTCTCGCTGTGCCACAGGTTGTGTGTAAACTAGCCTGCACATCACTGAATATTTATGGAATATAGTGAAATAAATAATTATCAAAAAACAGAAGGCCAAGAAAATACTACTTCTCCCTTTCATATTAGTGCACTAGACTGTTTTGACTTGGCACAGCTCACAGCATCAGAGGGCTATATTTCTGACAGCTCACTCAGCAAATGAACAACGGAGATGAACATAAGCTGTCAGTGAAATTACCACCTGGTTGTTTGTTCAGAGGTAATGTGTTGAGAACTAATATCTGCTGCTTGGGCATCTGTCACTGAGGACATTAAGCTCCTCAGGAATGGTGCTGTTTTACTGTTTCTCAGCAAGTAAAGAGAATGCTCTTGTACTCCTCATTCTCTTCTCTGCACCCATCCTAAAAGTGAGCTTCCATACTGAAGGGGCAGCTGCGGTGTGCTCTCTCTATTCTTGTAGTGGCTACTACAAATACCACTACTGTTGGCTGCCTATAAGATGCACGCAGAGTCATTTCTCAGCTATTTCGGATTGCTGTCAGCAAAGAATCTCATTGCTAACGAGACTGCAAAAATAGAAAATGCCTGATCAAAAGCTATAATCACAGGGATGATAATTTCAGTGCAAACTTTCTAAACCAGATTGATTGTATTTGTGTAGTTTTGTTCTTAAAAGAAAAGTTTTAATTAATTGGAGACATTCTTACTGATGAAAGATGTAAATATAACAATGGATGCTATGTTTGAGTTGTGTTTCCAGTCCTTCTCCTGCAGTTTCTGAGTAGAAAAGCAAAACCAAATTTTCAGTAGTGATGGTAGCTACTTTCTACTGGGAGAGAAGAGTTTCTTAAATGCCAGGCAGTTTGTGAAAGAAAAAAAGACTGTTTTAAACACCTGGGACATTTTTGAGAATAAATTCATTTAAAATTTTGTGTACTGAAAGCCTCCTATATGTATAGCATAGTGTCTTCCAAAAAGGGAAGAGAAGTATCAGTTTAGATGGGAGGTAGTCTATTCAACAGGTACATCACATACAACTTTGAAAAAAACAAAATAAATTAACAAGGGTAATGAAGGCTGAGATTCTGTACAATTTCCTAATCCTGAAGTAGCTTTTGAAATAAAGAAACTCTTGTGTGTGAACACGTGTGCTATTAAAAAACAAAATGCCATTGCTGGGATTGGGAAATAGATGACCATTGAGGAGAGATTTATGATTACCAGTTAAGCAAATGAACTACTAGCTCATCTTCATGGCAGGACTGCACTGCTTGAGAGCTGGTAGAGCAGGAGTACATTAACATTATCTTTTTTCTGCCTGTGACTTTCTGACTGTTTTCATTCTATGTACCTTCACATCATCAGCATCAATTTGTTGTGCTTAGGTAGGATCATCTAAGAATTATGATTATAGGGTAATGTAGCAAAACAGCTTTCTACTCTCCATGTGTAAGATCACAGAATCACAGAAATATAGGGGTTGGAAGGGACCGCTAGAGATCATCTCGTCCAACCCCCCTGCCAAAGCAGGCAATATAGAACTACCTTCATAATCCCAAGGTTTCTTTCTAATGGACAGGCATCACCACAGAGCTCATCATTTTAGATGTAATGCTTGTACTGCCTAGTCCTACGTACACCACTTTATCTTCAGCTACACAAAGTGTGTCTATTGTTTAAGTCTCCAGACACTAACTCTCAAAAAATCCCTTTGGTAAGATCTAGTCCCAGCACCTCTTTGCTTGTCTGCTCATAGGCTAGTTTTTATTTATTTATTGCCTATGAACATTTAAACCACTAGACATGAATAAAGAAATAATACATATTTAGAAGGTCTTTTCATACTTTGGTATAGCTGCTGATAGCCATGCCAGCATGGGTGCTTCTGCAGAATTATTGTCATGCAGTGGCTTTTCCAGAGGAGGAGGAAGTGANTCTGCCTGTGACTTTCTGACTGTTTTCATTCTATGTACCTTCACATCATCAGCATCAATTTGTTGTGCTTAGGTAGGATCATCTAAGAATTATGATTATAGGGTAATGTAGCAAAACAGCTTTCTACTCTCCATGTGTAAGATCACAGAATCACAGAAATATAGGGGTTGGAAGGGACCGCTAGAGATCATCTCGTCCAACCCCCCTGCCAAAGCAGGCAATATAGAACTACCTTCATAATCCCAAGGTTTCTTTCTAATGGACAGGCATCACCACAGAGCTCATCATTTTAGATGTAATGCTTGTACTGCCTAGTCCTACGTACACCACTTTATCTTCAGCTACACAAAGTGTGTCTATTGTTTAAGTCTCCAGACACTAACTCTCAAAAAATCCCTTTGGTAAGATCTAGTCCCAGCACCTCTTTGCTTGTCTGCTCATAGGCTAATTTTTATTTATTTATTGCCTATGAACATTTAAACCACTAGACATGAATAAAGAAATAATACATATTTAGAAGGTCTTTTCATACTTTGGTATAGCTGCTGATAGCCATGCCAGCATGGGTGCTTCTGCAGAATTATTGTCATGCAGTGGCTTTTCCAGAGGAGGAGGAAGTGACTAGGAGAGGCAACAAAGTCTGTATGGGACTTTTTCTAAGGACAGAATATTTATTGTTCTGCTAGGCTGCATGTAGGGGCAGGGGGAAGGGGTCAAGATTAACATGGTGTTTTCTTTGTTGCCTGGCAGTATGCTCAACTGCAAATTGTAAATTACAGGGTTGGTAGCCAGTCAGCTGTAGCCAGCAGCCTGCTTAGGGACTATGTATCTTGAACAGGGCAGGTATTCAGCAACCTGTGGTGAAAAGGTAATATTCAGCAGTTGTTTTCTAGGGATGGGGAGGAAGGTGGGCTGTCCAGGCCAAAGAATTCAAATTCCAAGAAGCAAGAGCAAACGAGAGCTTCAGGGAAACATTCTTTTTCATGCGTCTACCTTCAAAGACTTAGGAAACCGAGGGAGGATGATAATGATTCCAAATGTAGCATTAACACAGCCTACTACACTGCATGGACAAATGAAAAGCCTGGGAGGTAGGACTGTGCTTCGTTCCTGCCGGAGGATGTTATCCCTGGATGAATTCCCAGCTGAAAGAGAAGATGTGAAAGCTCAGAGGGTAACAGTGCCTTCACACTGATATCTGGGTGGAGAGTGGGCTGCCTACACAAGCCAAAATTTGTGCATGTTGGTTAGGTAATGCAGCAAGGAGACAGATCTGTGAAAGCAAACACTGAAAGAAAAAGGCAAAAGAGAAGAAGTCTGAAGGGTGAAAGTGGAAGACACAGAACTTGCTTACTCCAGGGTACAGCCTAAAGTCAAACTTAAAACTTTCAAGTACCAAAGTATCTATGTGAGTATGTATTATATACTGGGAATTACATTGCTTTATTTTCCCTGCTCCAGGAAAATGGCTACTGGGATAGAGATTAATAGCAGGCAATGGTTTTTCAGAGTTTTGCTATATAAACCAGAGCTCAAAATGGTCTTCTTCCTATACCTCTGCCTGCCAGCCATTTCTGCTGAAATGGCAACAATACTGAGACAGGTTAATGCAGTAAGAAGGAAAGACACTATGGCCTTTTATGAGTGCCCTCCCATCTGTACCTGCTCTGTGTCATATCACTCCCATTTCCACTGTACCTACTGCTACCAGGCCTGCAGCATGCTGAGATACCCACAGAGCCTCACTGGGACTGGGAGTCAAATCATGAAACTTCTTCCAACCATCCTAAGAAGCATATTTATCAAGAAGTCCTCTCTAGCCTGTATAGCCTAGAAGGAAGATACAGTCTGAAACAAACTGCATAACCAGGAAACCCACATTGCCAAGGACCCTGAATTAACCAGGGGAGGAAAGGCAAAAGCTAATTGGGCAGACAGGCAGTAGACTCTCAAAATACTGTTCAACACAGCAAGGAAGGGCAGATAGAATTCAGTATCAGGGGAAGTAAAGCAGTCCTAGCTTTATGCATTTAAAAAAAAAAAAAAGAAAGAAAGAAAAAAAAAAAAACTACGGACTGATATTATTTAGGTATAAACCAACCAAAATGATATGCCAGCATTCAATAATGACTAAAATAAAAAAATTCCAAGTGCTCTCAAACTATTAGAAAGAACAAAGTATCATACAATATTTGTACACATTTGTAATGCATCCATCTTCAGATTATCATGGAAAAACATGCTTTCCCTCCACCTCAGAAGGACAAAGAATTAGCAAATGGTTAGATAACAGGGAGAAGAGTAATCAAACAATTTCTGTAGAAAGATAAGATAGAAGAAGCAACTGAGACAGAAGACAAGACTTTATGGAGTAACAAAAGCAGAAAAGACACAGTAAAAGCAAATTTAGAATGGCTAAAGGAGGAGCTCTGGGGGTACCAATTAGTGGTGATGGACTTGACCAACTCCACCTGGACCTCCCCTGTGTCCATTGGCCTAGTAGACCCACTTAAGCTCAGGCTTGGGTAAACCTTTTTTTTCTTTTTCATATCTGCTTCTGCTTTGTGTCCTTGACAGATATGGGGCTGACCTTTTAACTCCCTCTCTAACTCTGGCTTTCCTTTTTGAGAGGAGTCAGGGCCTGTTTTTATCATTTTGCCCTTTATGGTGCTTATGGACCCTATCAGTTGCATGATCCTGCTCTCAGAGGACATGCTTAGCTCCAGGTTTGTTCTTCTTTGCTGTTCCCTGGTAGGATGCTCAACATATCTGGAAGTGTGTGAGTAGTTTGGATGTGTCTCACAATACGCTTACCCAGTCCTTGTGTTTATCTAGGGCTGTGTATACCTGTATGTGGTTAAACAGCATGCAAGGTGAGAGGGGCATTTAGCCTGAGTCACAGCATATCATCTGTACAGTTAGTACCTGAGTAACTTGGGTCAACTAGTCTTGCACTTGGATTTTTCTTAAGTTTTGTGTCAAGCTAGTATATAAGGTAAGAAATACATTTAATATAACTTCTTGCATTTTGGTGTAGAGCCTTTATCAGCTTCAATGAGGATGTGATTCTTTGCACAAGGAGTATTCCAGGAAGTCTGTGACTTCCGATTTAGTCTGTTTTCTCAAGTAGAGAATTTTTCAACATGTAAATTACCTCTCATCTTTTCCTTTAATGTTTAAGAAATATCTGAGCGATGTAATCAAATTTAGCAGACAAGTAACAATTTTAGAAGCAAGTGTCTATAAGCTATTTGTGAATTATCAAATGCGGCCTAGGTCAAATGAAATGGATTTTGAATGACTACTGAGAAGGGTATAGATGAACTATTGGCATCTGGTCTATTTCTAAAGAGGTATAAATGCAGAATTATTTAATTTCATTATAGATCTTAATCTCATTAATAGAAAATCATTTTCTATTAAATGACTACAATAAATTAAGATAGCAGTATTTTAACAACAGGTTACCAAGCTTTACTATTTGAAGCAAAGCACTTAATAAGTAGTGTTATTATTAAGCACTTAATTAAGCACTTAATAAGTAGTGGATGCTTGCTAACTCACTTTCATGAGTTTTAACATCTTGTGGCTTTTATGTCTCCTTGACCTCTCAGTTAAACTTCCTCTTTGTTCAGGCTTTTGTTTGGAGCCTGCTCCAAACATGTTTTAACTCCTCTTAAAAAAGGAGGGAAAAAATAAAGTATATATTAATGCCCTCTCATTTTCTCCCAGGGTAACAATAAAAGATGTAAATGCTGATTTTGTTGTTGTTGTTTGTCTTACTCTGAATTTAATTCTTGAATGTGATAAAGAAATGTAATTTCCAGTTGTGTGAGTGGTTAGTGTATCAGATGGGTGCTGCATCCTAGGAGGATTTATTCCCCCAGATTGTTAGTCACTAGAATGGGCAGCTACAGTCATGACAGTTCACTTCAGGATCATTAGGAAAAAAATTTCTTTGTTTTCAAAACTGTGGCTGCATAAATATTTCAGTGGTTTTATAGCCTCCAACTTTTTTTCTGCTAAGTTGCTAGGGTATTGAGCATATATTTAGTGACTTTCTGATGCATTCTATTCTGAAAGGTCCTGGAAGATTCTGAGTGATTGCTTTCCCTTCTTTGAACCTACGTGCTGCATTTTAAAGTAGTAGAGTGGAAATGTGATGTGTGATTTTTTAACTCCCCAATTTAACCCAAATGAAATAAAAAGCTTGCCTTATCAAAAGAATGCAGAGTTAGACATTCCCAGAAGAGTGTGTGTTTTCTTATTCTTGGAGTTTTAGAAGTTGAATCCTTAAAGGAGGGAACACTACAGTCAAGTTCCTTTCCCAAGAGACCAAATGTTGCCTTCTCTTCTGCATTTTTTCTTAAGATTTTAAAGTACCAGCTGCTGTCTTCTTTTTTTTTTTTTTTTCTTCTTGTGCTAATGATAAGTAGTTTAACTAAAGCAATGAATCATTCATGCTGTTTTTCAGAAAGCCTGTAGTTATTCCATGATTTTCTGGATTTATTAATTTCATAGCTGCTGCTTCTGCAAGTACTAATTTAAAAGAACTATACAATTAAATCAGGACATTGGGCCAGCCTGCTTTCCTTGAAGTTAATCTGAGAAAACAGTCTTCTTTAAGAAGAAACTGAGGAAATAACTATTGAAAGACCACCTGTGCCTAAATTCTTTTACAACTTGGTAATACAGTAGAAGGAGAACTAAATAATTGAATTAAATGAAGCTAAGAGTCAGCCTTGAGTATGTTCAGGAATTTGCTTTACCACTTCAAAGAAGACTCCATATGTTAGAGGTAGGCAACAGTGCCTCCCCCACTGATATGTTTCTGAAAACAGTATAAAACACTAAATGTCTGTAGATCTCAAAAGAAATCATACTGCTCAGGCTGTAGTAATCTCTATGACTTGCTGAGCACTGAAATGGTTTGTAAAGGCTTTCAAGGATCTACACTGAGGGTTGTAAGAACTCTGCTAGAGACCTTACTACAGACAGGGTTTTCCTATAAGGTGTGCTTTTCTGTCTTACATAGCTTTATTTTGTAATTTTTTACTAGTGGTCTAGTATCTCCATTTTTTTTTGCGAGAACAAAACTAAGCTCCTTGTTCATGGGTGTCCTGTAAGGCTGAACTCATTAGGAAAACTTGCAGTACTTCTAGGGATTTGCACATGGTGGATGTAGAAAAAGTGCAGAGCAAGTATCAACTTGGTATAATCTAAGGGGGCAGGCTGCATTCATTAATTATGTGCTTCCAGGGCCTTGTTTAGAACTGCTAACTGTTGCTGAGTGCTTTCCACAGGCATATCTTCCTATCCATAGATTTCAAATCAAATCTCATTTTATTTGTGTGTGCATTCAGGCATGGGAAGACATAAGTGAGCTGCCTGAGGTCATACAGAAAGTCTGTGATGATCACAGAGTTCCGATCCTAAAATGAATGACTTGTTCTCTCCATTCAGAGATAAGGTACAAGATATTTTCTGAATGGGAGCAAGTCCAGATATCATTCCCTGCTGTTTTACTGCTTAATGGCAATGAAAGTGGGTTGTGGGGTTGAGTTTCTTCTCTGTAACATAATGTTCTAATCCTACAGAAACTTACTGACATGACCAGGCCACAATCAAAACATTTAACTGCTCTGTTGCTAAGTAGGGAGGCCTGTACTTGTCTGACTTAGATTTAAGTGATCTAAGTGATTGGTCTGAACCTCTAATCACAAGTGTAGGCTATGCTTCACTGGAAGAAACCCAGGAACTCTGAGTCTGGAAAAGAAATGGTGAAATCCAGGTTGTACACCACAGGTGACTCTGACAAGTAACTGACTTAGCTGTAAGTAATATCATGCAGGTGCCAGTAGGACTTAGGAGCGCCTACCCTTGAGTGGAACAGACGTTGTTTAGCATTTGCTGGTGTCAGGACTGTGGTGGCACAGCTTGGGTTGGTGTTGTAGGAGCTTGCTAACTTCAACCCCGCAGCTCTCCCTGTTTCAGTAAAGCAGTGGCTGTTTTCTTTTCTGCTGGGTCATGTTCAGTCAGGAGGATAAAGGCACGGGGGAGTTGTGTGGCTACTCTTGCACTGAAGTCTTCACAGAATCTGCCTTATAGCATCTGAAATCATGCTCCTGGGAAGCTAGGCAAATCACAAACACTGCTAGTAACTAGACATGCCTGGTTGTTTGTTGCTCCAGGGTATGGTTATCATCTACTTTCACTAAGATATAACAGACTTGAGGAGTAGTATTTCTAGGAAAGAGCCCTGTAAAACTTCTATGAACTTTATTCATGATGCTGAGAGCCTACAGCTATGATAGTATAGAAGTTGAATTTTGGATATCTACTCCATAAAGATATGTATATACATATACAAGAAATATCATCTAGCACTCATGTGAATTTAGATTGCACTTTTAAGGTATGCTAATCTGTTACAAGTCCTAGTGTAGCAACTGGTACTAATAAAAAATTAGGTATGATAACTGTACCTGTATACTAGGCCTGAATAGACTTATGTTCTACTTGTGTAGCTTTAATTCCCACTTATGTTTTCAGGTAGGTGCAAAATCTGCGACTCTGAACTAGGACAGCTGTTGTTAAAAAGCTATCTGTTCTGTATTCATGTTTGCTAATTCTTATGTCTAGTTTGATTATAACTGGATTTTGTGCCTTTCAGCTGATAAATATAAAAGCAGATAGCCCTTCTGTACTATAATATTCAGTTCCTTCACAGAAGCTTTTGTGATGATTCTTAATCTTTGTAGGCCTCATAGATGTACATTTGCTGTGGCCATCAAACATACTATTGCTTTGTCCATCTGTCCTGTCTTCTGCCAAGAGTAAGGGCAGAGATAGGATATGTCCATCTCATCCCTCCTGGTTAAGTTTGGCATTGTAGAATCATAGGCTGGCCTGGATTGAAAAGGACCTCAAAAGCATCTAGTTTCAAACCCCCTGCTGTGGGCAGGGTCACCAACCACTAGACCAGGCTGCCCAGAGCCACATCCAGCCTTGCCTTGAATGCCACCAGGGATAGGGCATCCACAACCTCTCTGGGCAACCTGGTCACCACCCTCTGAATGAAGAACTTCCTCCTAACATGTAATCTAAATCTCCTCTGTCTTAGTTTAAAATAATTCCCCTTGTCCTGTCACAATCAACCCATGTAAATGTGGTCATCTTAATGTGCGTGCTTAATCTGACAATGCAGTTGGACCTATCAATCTACAATAGAGAGATACTGTATTGAATTAAATTTTCTTTCTGTTGCTTATTGCTCACACCCACTGAGGAGAGAGCAGATCAGTTTTCTGTTCTTTTGAGCACTGAGTGCCTCTTCCTTCCCTCTCCCAGCCTCTTTAGGATTTCCCTGCAAATAGTGCTGTCGTGGTAGGTTTACTCACTGTAATATTGCTAGTGGATTATCACACCACACAGCTAATGCACAAAGATGTCCACGAGATTCTTAAAACATCTTGATGACCTCTTCCTGGTAGAGGTACTAAGGGAACTGGTGAGGAAAGACGCCCTCATAGATGTGCTGCTTGTTAACAGAGGTCTTGTGTGTGAAGTAGCAATTGGTGGCTGTCCTGGCCATTGTAATCATGAAGTGGTGTCTAAGATCTTCACTGATAGGAGGAAATCTGCTGTGAAAACATCAACCTTTGATATGGAAAAATTAGATTTCAGGCCAACCAGGGAACAAGTTATTATGGTCCCCTGGGAAACTGCTTTTGAACATGTTGGGATCCACCAGTGCTGGTCACTTTTTAAGTACCACCTCTCAAGAGCACAGGAATGGGCAATTTAAAAATGTCAAAATTAAAGCAGGCAGGGTAGAAGGCTGACTTCACTGAACAAGAATCTTCTACAGATTAAGAGGAAAAAGAATGAGTATGGCTTTTGAAACTGAGGTCGGGCAACATGTAAAACCTATAGGGATACTGTTTGCCTTTTTAGGGAGAAAATGCAAGTAACTGAAGTTCAGAGTTGAAGTTGGCCAAAACTATGGGTGACAACAAAGAGAGTGGGTTTTTCTGTTGTTTTTGTTTGTTTGTTTGTTGTTTTGTTTTTTATTATTAAGTCTTAACAACAAGAGTAAAACTAGAATTGAGTTGTTACTTGATGAGAATTAATACCTCTCTCCAATTATTTTTCAATGGTTTTGGAAATCTGGAGAGGTCCCTCTTGACTGGAATCTGGAAATCATTGTTCAAGTTCTCAAGAGCGGCAAGAAAGAGGAACCTGCTAATTACAGGCCTGTCAGTCTCA